>VWPW01015206.1:217500-397824 GCA_013389825.1 Crypturellus undulatus
CAGATCCAAACTGTCCCTTGTAGCCGCCGAGGGGATGCGAGGAGGGTCTTTCCTGGAGCAGCTTCATGGGGATATTCCACCAAGTCCTGACGTGTTGGCTTGACGTATTTGTGTTGCACCACCTGGTGTTACCTGTCTGCTTTAAAGCTCAAATATACTTAGAGAAAAAGAGTCCAATTTTGTCGCAGGTACTGGAGAAAATAACTGGTAGCCTTGTGCGTTGGGCAACTTGGGAGTATTTGAGTTCCAGCAGGGCAAATCTACTTAGAAACTGTGTGAGTTTGGATCATGGCAGTGCTACAGGCACAGGCTTGGGGAGTTCCCTTTCCTGTTTTTCTTGGTGCCTTCTCCTTTGCCAGGATTGTATTTCTGCATCTGAACCAACACTTTTCAGAACTGCTTTGGGTTTTGTTTATTAATAAGCAAAATCACTCAGCAGTGGTTTTTATTTTACCTGCTGCATGGTTTACGTGGGTTTTCTTAAATATACCTTTGCAGCAGCATGCAGTACGTTTTAGCAGAAACGAAGTGAGGCTTTTACAGGAATGATTAACATGGATCCTGTTTGTAGATCAAAATAGTTGTTACCAAAATGTTTTATAGCAAAAAATTAGCTGCTCCCAACATAGGAAATAATGATTAGAATAATATCTCCTAGGAAAGAAAAAAAAAAAAAAAAAGGAGTAAAATCTCTTTCTAAAAGATTTTCAGGCTAAAAAGAGCCCAGGAGTGAACTACATTAAATTCTTGGGATTTGAGGTGGTGGGAGAGAGAGGGACTTATCCAAGTATTTTGAAATTGAAGCAGCTATTAGGGTATTATTAGAAGTAAAAAAATGCTTTGTGGCTATCTAGAATTTATGTTCTGATCTGTAACTCAAAAGCACTTCTGTAACCTTCGGAATCATTGAGTAACCTCTTAGTTTCTGACTGCTCTCTTCTTACTTGCCGGCATTCACAGGCTGCCGAACAGAAACCGCAGAGTTACAAGAAAATGAGCCCTGTATGTTCAGGGAAAACGCTTGAGCGTTGCCACTTGGGAAGGAAATTAAGTGGTTAGTGATTTGCATAATGTGGGCAGCACCTTCTACAACATCCTTTATCAGAACCCAAATGACTAATGTCAGACCACAGAGGCCCTTTGAAACCGTGGGGCTGTTTCATGTTCCCTCCGAACCTCCACATTCGGCATTGTGCTCCCGTGTCCTGTTATAAGTTTTCATTTTGCACAACGTAGACCTTTTTAATATTTATCAGCATGCTGCCTCGAACTTGATACATTTGTACTGCACGGAAATTGATTTTCAAGAAATGTGTTTGGGATTTTTTGCACGCTTATGGGGTTTGAGAAATGCATATTTGCATAGAAATAATCTTTAGTGAGCTAAATTTTAGAGCATGTCAAATTTATAAATATCACTACTGTAAAGACATATTTTTAGAAATAGATTTCTGGGCCAGTTTATTTCAATTGCGTTTTTCAGATTTGTGTCACCAGCATAGCTTTGGCTAGGTATTTTTAAATGCATTCATGTTTTGGAGATTAAACTTTTCCATTGTCTTGCTCAGACGGTATCGTCTGAAAATGAAACAAAACAATATAGATGCCTTTATTTAACAAACATCCATTTGCTTAGAGACACGTGGTCGGCAAAGTTTCCTTAGCTCCTTTCTCTTCTTCCAGTTCCAAACATGAACATATTACTGTGTGTGTCAGTGTTATATTGTCCCTTTGCTGAAAAAGGAAATTTTCTATTTTTAAACGCCTCAGACATCTTTAAGATTTCCTGCGCCTGTTCTTGCCTCCAGAGCAAACGCCGTCTCTGCTGGAAGTTTCTGTCATTTTAAAAATACAAATGGATACAGCACGATTGCAAACAAGCAATAAATTGAATTTATTTATTGAGACCCCTGTGCTCCAACTAAAGAATAGTAATATGTTCTTTAAACACAGGTAGTAATATGTATAGAATAGTAATATGTGCTCTAAATGGTTGAGGCTGAATGCTCCAACTCCATTGCTAGAGATGCTGCTCAGTTTGGGTGACACAGGGCTGTCCGGAGGGGTGTTTTGCTTGGGGAAAAGCGTGTCAATTTTCCCCTCCTGCAAAGGGCCTGCTCTGCTTGACAGGACACACGGACTAAGGAGAGTCCAGCACGTCCCCTCCATCTGGGGAGGTCCCTGGTGCAAGGGCAGCAACATGGTCTTGGAGAAGGTGTGAGTGGTTTCGGGGGACACGTAAGTCCTACTCGCTACAGCCTGGAGCAAGGAGTCAGGCTCATGTACACTCATAGAGAGTTCGGGAGGCTCGTGCGAATCAAATCCCTCCGTGTCCTTGCGCCAAGCTTCATTCTGCATGGGCTATTTTGAGTTTCTGTGTGTACCTTAGGGTGCTGCTCCTCTTCTGACGTCCTAATAACTGAGCTGATAGCGGGGAGGAAGGCGGCACGTGGCCCAGAGCAGCCTCAGCATAAAAAAGTGCCCAGCGCGGCGGGCCGGGTCTCGGCGGGCAGCCCTTTTGCTTTGGACNAAGTCCTACCCGCTACAGCCTGGAGCAAGGAGTCGGGCTCGTATATAGAGTTCGGGAGGCTCGTGCGAATCAAATCCCTCCGTGTCCTTGCGCCAAGCTTCATTCTGCATGGGCTATTTTGAGTTTCTGTGTGTACCTTAGGGTGCTGCTCCTCTTCTGACGTCCTAATAACTGAGCTGATATCGGGGAGGAAGGCGGCACGTGGCCCAGAGCAGCCTCAGCATAAAAAAGTGCCCAGCGCGGCGGGCCGGGTCTCGGCGGGCAGCCCTTTTGCTTTGGACTCGTTCCCGTTCGCTGCTCAAAATGTGCTGACCCTGCAGGTGTACATGGTCTATGGGTTTTCTAGGAGAAGAGGGTTACTGCAAAGAAATATACACGGGTAATAGAGCTTAGTTTACCCTCCGTTGGAAGATTTGAGGGGTTGGAGCCACTTAAGGTGCCCTTAGGTTTGTGATTTGTGTGGCTGGGAGGGAGGAGGCCAGGGCGTCGGGATCATTCTTGTGTTCAGAAGGCATCGCTCCATGTCACGCACGGGACGGGCGACTTCCTCAGGGAAGCAAAACGCACAGTGGAGTATTGGAACATCCCGCTTTGGAAAAAAATGGAGAGGGGGAGCCCAAGGTGATTTTATTTTTCATTAGCCTGTACGAAAAGTGGAAATAATCTCGGAAGTCAGTTGTAAAATGGCCCAGGTGAAGGAGCTTTTTCCCTGAAAGTCCCTTTGGCCAGTTCAAGTGGCTTAAACGCTATTGACCATTCTTCCACCAGCTCAGTGATGCATGGCATTTCGAATCATCCATTTTCCTTGAAGACTACCTGGGGTTAGCATATCATTACGTGATAACAGAGTTTCAATTCTAACCCACTGGCAGTGCTGAGCTTTAAGCTGGATACACTTACTTGCAGGCTCAGCCAACCCTACATAATTGTCTGTACGTTTATTTTATTGTCAACGCGGAAACAAGCTGAAGAAACTAACTGTTTGCTTTAGAGCACATTAACTTCTTTATCACATTAATACTGACTCATATCTTATTTCCCAGTTGCAGGAACAAAACCATTCAAATATTTCCCTCACAGGACAATATCTTTAATAGCTTCTGTGTGTTTCCTATTTTTGGCTGTTTCTGTATAAACAGACTAATCTAATAGCATGCTGAACCATCTATACTTGGCAGAAATTCAGCAACTCACTCATTTCTATGGCAAGCTGGGATGCCAAGGGGGAAAAAAAAAAAAAAACTTTTATTGCAGTAAGATCTTTCTTAAAATTGTCTTTTATAAATGTAATCTGACTATCGCTCGGGTTAGCCCAGCACCTTGATGGAGCAACCCCCCATTTGCTGCAGTGTAAACCTAAGAGGAGGGTCTGATTCCTGCACAGTGTCCCCAGGAATTCATTTATCTAATGCATGCAGTCCCTCTCGTGTCTGTATTTCAGCCCTCTGCATCCCTCTATAAATTCTTGCCCCAGCCAAATCAAGGCAGCAAGAAGTGGCCCAAGACAATGACTGTTTGAACCAGTTTCAGGAGCTTCGGTTGGAGCCAGATTTCTAGCCACGACTCAATTCCTTTGTATTCAAAGTAGGACAGTTCTCCATCCTGCAGTTCCTGTCTGTAGTGGGTTGGTGTTTGTTATAAATATTTGAGCTATTGATGAATGTGGCTATAAAAATGCAAATTATGATGGTTTTGTCATTGTTTTACAACCGTATCAGCTGCAAAGCCTCTTAAGAGTGAAGTGGGTTTATTTAATTTTGGGCATTTATCAATACTTACAGATTTATTTATGTAATTGACATTTTTATGTCCCAGTCCTTGTAACATTTGGGTGTAAGAAACTTATTGAAACCATCTAGATCTGAAATCAATGTATCTGTAATGCAATGAACCTTCTTACCTGAACTGGCCTAACCCTACAAAAATAACCTTGGACTGTACTCAAATGCATATTTGTGATGCCTTATTTTAAAACAGAAATACTGAAATCTCTTAGGCTTTCACTTTCCTTTCTTCTTTTTTAAACTATATTTTTAACATTATTTTTGCTATGGTAGGCCAAGTTCCTACTTAATATAACTGTATTGAAATCAGTAGGGAGACTTGTAATTTTAAGACCAAGACACAGTAAAGTGCTTTGCTGGATCAGGGCCTAAAAGGATTAGTACTGTGGAATGCATGTGGTAGAGGTAAAGGTAACTGTATGAATAAAAGGCTTTTTAATTGCACTGAAGCTGTTTGAAAATTTTATTCTACTTCTTAAAAAAAGAAATTAAAATTAGAATAAAATAGATTCTTACTTCCATGCACAAAATCATATTTTGCATTGTTTTAAAAACTGCTGAAAACATTTAAAATTCTGAGATACAAATGCAAACGCCCTCGCTTTTATTCTGAGGCCTGTGCACATTTTAAAGCAGATATTTTGTACACAAATTATAAGACCAATAGGGAATATTGATTTTTAAGTATAACTATAGTGGCTTTGCGCCGATTCTGTGTTTTTCATTAAGGCAACAATCTGGGACTTTTTCCCAGAGAACCGAAACCAGCTCATGATTTCTTATTGTATTCTGTGGAGTGATGAAGAGACAAAGACGATTTCTTTGCTCAGTCTGTTCCTGCTTCCCAAGGAAAACTTGGCTTTGGGTGAAACATTCAGTAGAATGCAAGCTGTTCTGTTCCAGGTGCATCAAAGGGAGATTTAGGACTATTACTTTTTCCACCAGAACGGGTTTGAACATGGGTCTCCTGAGTATTGTGTGCAAGCCCTTATTCTCCAGCATTTAGCACGGATTCCTTACACCTGGAGGGCAAGGATATGCTTTGGGAGAGGAAAGGAAAATAAGAACAACGAAGTGCATAACAGGACCGGTCCGCAGTGCACCGGTCTGAGCCATCAGAGAGTTTTGGGAAGTCAGCACTGGAAATGGGAGAGTATTTGTTCTTTTTCCATCTCCTTGCATGGAATTTCTGATCCTGCAATACCTTCAGCACACCAAAACCCAAAGGTTTTAGCTCAGTTAAATTCAAACTAGCTCATCAAGTTTTGCTTCGTAAAATCCCCCTGTGGTTTCAAGCAGAAACACTAACCCAAAATCAACTCTGTTTTAGACTTGTAGGTCAGAGCGCTGCCCAGGGCCTGGATGGTCACAGGTTTTCAAGGCGTCCCGTTTGCAAGGACGTTGGGTTAGGTCTGCAGTGACAGCTTGAAGGTGATCACCAGCCAACCTCTTGAATTTGTGCGCTTCCTTCTAACATTTTGCTTGATGGTAAAAATCAGAGATTTTACGTTAAACGGAGATTTGGCCGCTGCTTGGAGGTGTTTGAGCCATGCACATGACTGCTGTGCGGTCCGAGGTCAGACAGTTCTCCCCCTCTCTCCTCCCACCCTCCTTTTTCTCCCCTTTCTTTTTTTTCTTTCTCCTGTGTGTGGAGGTCTGAGCATTGCTGATTTTTGAGCTCCAGATAAGATCAATTTTCCAATTGTGTAATACAGTACCTGGCTTTTCTGAATGGCAGTGTTAATTGTCATTGACTATAATAGAATATGAATAGCACAGCCACTTGACACCAACTTAATGCTTCTGACTTTTCAATGGTGCCAAGACTGTAAGGCTAGAGGGGAAAAAGGGTCAGAGGAGAGATAAGAGCTCTTCCATTGAAAAAGATTAAAGCCTCGGTGTCTTTGTGGGGGTCACCATTTGTATGGAGTCATGTTCAAAGTGGAAGTGATTGAGAAATTTCAATCACAAAGAGCCCATTAGAAGACCAGGAGACTGTCCTGGGGGCGGCTTGGGGTGCTCCTCAGCACCCCCTCCAAGAGGAGCTGGCCTTAAATACCCGGGGATATTTAGAGTATTGACAATGATACAGCGCTAGGTGCTTCTACAAGGGGCTGCAGAAACGCAAGCTAGATACGGGGCAGGAGGAAACTTAACTCGCTCATTGCAAAACACTGTTAAAAAGTGTATCTAGAATTTGGACAATAAGTAAGGAGAAAGGGATTAGAAAAGGAAGGGCCTAGTTACCTTTACATGGCTAAAATGACTGCTATCAAAATAAACCTTTTTAAGTCTGACACTAGGCAAGCTCTGCTGTTATACAAGAGGCAAAAATAAGGCAGGTTTGCCTTGAGAGTGGTATTTGTCAATGGATATTTTGCTGCTTCGGGTAGGTCGTAAGGATTTGGAGGGGGCAGGGTTGTTTTTGTTGTTTTATCATTAACACTGCTGTTTGGGAACAAAGCTCCTAGAAATGGGTGTCAGAGAAGATTTCTTTATTCTGCATGATCTAAGTTTTCCCAGTAGATTTCTGTTAAAAAGGAATAAACAAAGGAAAAAAAAAAAAACAGCAGAAGTGAGAATCAGATATAAATATGACACTAAACTATATCTTTTAATACAAAAGAACTCTTTTTTAATTAGAAGCTTGGAAGGACATACCCTTTAATTGCTGCACTTGTAGTTTCTGGGCCATCAATATCCTTGCTTCTTTCATTAATAAACTGGCAAGTCAAGTAGGAAAGCTGCAGGAGTATAATTTTTTCCCTTAAGCTCTGCTTAATCAACAGCAGACTTGATCAAACAGAAAAAAGAAAATGTAAATCAGTTGCATTAATTCTGCTGGCAGTAAATAGTAAGAAGAAAGCTAAACATGAAAGAATGCTCATTTTGCAGCTGATATCTGGGGTAGGACTGAATGGGAGAAATAGGTAGTTAAAGAGCTCTTTAGATTGTGAGTGACTAGGGGAATGCTGGGGTTTATGTATGGATTAGCACAGTGATAGACCCTGAGTAGCAAAAGACGATGACTAATTACCTGACAGAGCAGCACTCCATTCGCCTTGGTCATTGAAATTAATTTCTGTTTTCAGGACTGGCAGAAAGCAGCTGCAGAATTTCAGTTCAATACTCAAATTAACTGGGAGTCTAAATTATTTCTTTGCACATACGGTATTAGAGGAGTGGGTTACTAAATTGATCTTGATTTTACACACCGAGGCAAGAATTATTCCACCTTTTTCATCAGAAGTCCATGTCCCCTGAAATCAGGGAATAAAAACTGCGCTGTGATGAACTACTTGGCACTGATCTGAACTCTGTTGAACACTTAACATCTTAACACTTCTTGGAGCCTCAGATGAAAGTCTCATAAGATGAAGTCTTCAGGGATGAAACGAAATTTTACTACCTGCCTCACGGAGTAAAATACCCTGGGCTGAACTTGCTCAGACAAACTTGCTTTATGGCTCGAATAGGATTATGCCCAGGGATTACTTGCCTCGTGATGTGTATATTTGTGTTTGACACTCTGGTCTGTTTGGAAGCCTCTCTGGCTTGGACACAAGAGGTCACAGAGATGTCCAGGACTGTTACTCAGGTGAGTAACAGTCCCACATGGATAAACCCACAGAAGCATTTAAAAAACAAAACCAAAAACTTTATATACTGAAGAAAAGTGCTACAAGGGTGATGGTGATTCTAAAATGCTGAGTGCCCGATGAGTTTGCCCCGTGAGGACCAGGCAGCAGCGCGAGAGTGAGGCCAATCTGCCATAGGGTTCCTCATCTTGAGATTTATTTCCTCAGGGAGTATATACTTTAAATGTTTATAAAGAGGTTCAAAAAAATAAATATGACAGGGAAGAGAAGCAACAGTATGAAAAATGCAATAACTGATACTCACAGCTACGTTTCAGCTCAAGAGGAAGCTAGGCGGGAGGGGTATGTGCAAACCTGTTTCCAGCACTTGTGTTCTTATCATATTCTTGCTGAATAAATTATACTGTTTCCCACTCGTTTCCTGTCTGAATCTCCTAACAGGCACTTCTGGTCAGAAGGATCACTGTAGGAAACCAGCAGCTTTTTTCTTTCTTTATCTTAGTCCTGTGTGCAATCGCTGCCGTAACTGGTCACCAACATAAATGCATTTCATTTCCGTAAATGAGGCTAAGCCAATCCAGGAATGGAAGAATGGATCGGATTTTATTCTGGCTCAATAATGAATGTGTAGAGCTAGCAGTTATTTAGAAAAGCAAAAGCAAACCCAAACAGCCTCCTCTTAGCCTGGTACCGAGGAAACTTGATCTGGAGGTCAGCGGGAGACAGTGCTTTGAGAAATTGGCTATGGCTTTTTTTTTTAGTTGCATTTCATAGTACAACCACACTGGTAATGATTGCGAGGTTATATACTATTATTTATTTGTACCGTGGTAACCAAAGGAACTAATCAGAAATCCATGAAAGTAATTTTGTTAAATTGAAAATGGAAACTTACTTAACTCTCCAGTATAGATATTAGTAAGATTAAAATGTTATAATCATGTTAAATGATTTATTTCCTCCCTTCTAATTTATTTAATTATCCTTTTACTCTTAAACTCTGTTGTACTGTTTTATGTTATCCCTTTGCTTGTACTTTGTGGGTTTTTTTGCATGTATATATAAAACTAGAGTTTTGTTCCATGCCAAAAAATATGTATGTATATATGTATATATAAAGGATCACTAGTTGATGATGTGTTCTCAGCAATAGTTTTCCTGTTCATCTCGTTGAGTGCATAGAGTTGTGTTTCTGTCTTGCCTGAACTCCGTTGCATTTAGACAATTGACAGGCATTGACTTTGCGTTGAGATGTGGGTGTCATTTATGGTTTTATGGTCTTCAAAATTAATATTCCTTGTCTTAAAGCCAGGAGTCTACCCCGATTACTCTTAGACTACCCTTACTATGAATTCCTTTGAATTGCCCTCCCTGCGAATGACATTAATGTGTCCTTTTGTCTTTGTTGTGGTCTATCGGGGAGCCCTGGTGAGCGCGCTAGCCTGACAACTACCATGTTGTGCAGGAGTGTGGGTGACCCAGGTTAGTTTTTTGTCTTTCAGTTGATAGTAGAGGGTAGCAGAGGAGTTCTGTAGCAATAACGATGAAGCACACGTTGGTCTGTGATTGTCATATCTACAAGTTACTCATTTACGAATGCCAGAATAAGGGCAACTCTTACACGGGCTCTATGGGAGCACCAGTTTATATACATAAATATATTGAATGTCTCTCAGGTGGAACTCATCTTGCATAAAACTTTTATGTGACAGGGAAAAAGATATGTAGAAAATGGAATTATGAGAAACCATGTGAGGAAATATCTACTACATAATAAAATACTAATTTTATTGGCTTCTAAGAACAACTGATTAAAGAATGTCCTACAACTCTAGATACACGTCCAGCATGGAGTCTCTTCATTTCACTCGGTGCTAAGTCAGCACCTCAAGAGCTCTATGGAAATTTTTTTGCTCGTGAAATATTTTCTCCTCAGCGTGGGGCCGTTGCCATAGTCGGTAACGTGCGGCAGGCTTGCTGGGCTAGTGGAATAAAAGGCTGCTGCTTATTGTGGCAGCTGACACCACAGGTAGCCCTGGTGAGCAATTACACTCCTGACCATACACTGGAAGTTTTTAAATTGTCTTTTGCTGGGACTTAAACAAACCAAAAGCTTCGAATGGCAGAGCGCTGCCTTTTCTCAAGGGAAACTGCAGAAAGAGGAAATCTATACGCAGAGCCTATATTCCACACTTTGTCTCCACTCGCTGCCAAGACCATTATTAATGCCACAATTTAAAAAATAAAGGATGCAGGACATTTGAATTGGGAGGGAAATATGGTTTCCACAGTTAGCTTAATTCCTCTCACTGGTAGAGCCTTGAATGCTGTAAAAAAATTTACAGGGAAAATTTCCATCTAGAAAACCAGACCCGCTTTGCTGGTTCTTTGCCACAATGAGTGACATGGTGGTTCTGGGGAAATGAAACTCAGCTGGTTGGGGTTTCTTTCCTTTAGCTGCTAAATAAAAACCCCTGGTTTAGACCTGTCCCCTTAAGTTTGCTCCTGGCTGGGGCACTTAGCCTCTCCCCAGGATGCAAGAAATTAGCATGGCACGTCAGAGCCAGGTATTTATTATAATGGAAGCGTTCTGGGGAGGCTGGCTCGCACTGTTTTAAATCAGCTGAACGTAGAGTTTTAGGGCCTTATTCACAGTAAATTTTACGCTTGGTGAAAGGTTATGGAATGGGTTTCCATCCTATGTCTACTTGCGGTCGCAAATCTCAGAAGAGATATGGGATTTTAACTTTGTTAAAACTTTGTTTTTGGAGGGGATGTACTTATTGAGGGGAAGGAGGAAAAACACTTTACGTAAGAATTTGAATTCTGCAGGGTCCTTGTGCCAAACATATATAATCAATGCAATCTCCCACAATAATTCTGATTATAGCCTGAACAGCTCCTCACCTCAGTCAAACCTCAGTCTCCATACCTGCCTCTGATATGGCTTCAGTTATTAGCACCACTGGCCAGTTAAAAAACTCCTTGTTCACCAAGAAAATCACCATTTTGGTAGCAGGCAAGGAAAAAAAAAGTTTTGTAATTAGTGAAGCTTATTGTGTTAAAGGGACTGGTTTAGGTATGTTCAAAAGGACCAGATTTTGTAGGCAAACAGGGAATGCCACTGATAACACAGGATGAACAAAACAGAAGATGACACAAAAAGCTCCAAATAATTATTTGATTGCCTTTAAGTTTTATTACAGTCACTTCTTTCTTCAATTTTGTTGTTAGAGTTGTGTTTCTAGTAAGCTTGACTGCTTTTTGAAGCATTAAGGAGAATATTTTGATTTCTAAGAAGCAAATATAACAAAGTTGGCTTGATAAACCCCCATTGATATCTTCAGGGAACAAGTAGATTAAACAAGTAATTATACCATAAGGTTTTTAGAAGTTAGTAGATTTAAATACATTGCATGAATCTCATCTTAGTGTAGCCTTTTGTCTGTAGTGCTTCCTGCCAAAAAAAACCTCTTGACAGGAAATAAACATTAAAATAATCTTTAATCCCTTGTCTGGTTTATTACCATTAACAATTGATGCACTTTAATTTTGTGGGATTTTAACTACAAAATGGAATGGCTAAGTAGTGATAATTGGGTTTGGAATTATACGGTCATTTATATCAACAGAAATGCAAGTGGCTGGGAGGGTGATTAATTATTTAACATTTCCTGGCTGTGGTTCCTATTATAGAATTTTCTGATATATTCTGCTGTGAACAATTATCACCAAATGAGGATAAACAAATCTGTGATGTGAAGTCTTATTTATAAATTAAACTATATTTAGCAAATGTCTATTTCATTTGCATTTTCCCTTTCTTTTTGCTAGGACTGTCATAATCCGCTTGCTTGCCAGCCTTTCTGCTCTCTGCAGAATTCTCAGGTTCACGTCCCACATTCCAAGTAAGGAAAAAAGAGCTTCAGGTTTCCTTAAAAGAATTCCTATTCCAAAGGAAATGCAGCTTCTAAAGGTGTGGTAATATGTTTGCATTTTCTATCCCCTTCTTTTTTTTTTTTCCGTAATAGTAGCATTAGTGCATGGTAGTCTCTAAAAGTGAATCCAAGTGCTGGCATCAGACTAGATGCTTTAACACCTCCTACGCATGGAAATTTGGGAGAAGGAAGCTGAAACTTCATTCCTGAAGGTGGGTCTCCACCATCTGAACTCTTTCCTCTCTGCTAGAGTCTCCCTCGAGAGGAACATTTCAGGTTCTCCCTCCCTCTCGAATGGAGGTAGATTATGCTGCCACGTCCCTGCTGATGTGTATCCGAGCAGAATTTGCAATTCATTTCTCTTTTATTTTCTTATATGTTTACCAAAAAAATTGTGTGCATGCTGCTTACCTGACAACACAACGCAAAGTCATTCTAATTAGTGCTTTCCAAACCACTTTTCTTCACTGTTACCCTCAAAATTTTCCTATCCTTAATTTCCTAGTTTGTCATAAGGAAAAAAAAAATACTGCAACTCTTCCTTTGAAAATGAGTACTAAAAGCCCCTGAGTTTTTTCTTGAAGCAGAAATCCTCACAGTCATCCCTGGCAGTCCTACCCAGCAAACAAAATCCAGTTTACATGCTTATATATTAACAAAGAATAAACAAGATGATGATAATTATCATCATTCCAGCGCCTAGATAGCTAGTCGTAGAGAAGGACCTTACTATATTAAGAAATATGCAAAATAGAATAAAAAAAAAGTTCTTCAAATTGCTTAAAATTTGAGTATTAATCAAAAGTTGTGGATACTGATAGATAAAAAGAACAAGCATATAATGAGATAATATTATTAAATATAGTAGGCCCTGTTTTAGGCATGATTTTTTGATGCCAAAGAAAAGATTAGATACCAAAGAAAGGGAGAATTTTAATGTGGGTTACAAAGAAAGATAGTGAGATAGTATTGCAAATGCTTGTGGGCGGATCTGTAAGCAGAATAAAAGAAAGCATGAAAATGCATGCTTGAAAATTTAGGAAGTCATCAATGAAAAACGGTATCTTGAAGCTGATCTCGGGTAAGTCTTGACATGTTGATAGGGAATCAGGGATAAACTGGATTAAACTAAAGATTTCTGTATAGACAGACTGCGGTATTAGAGGAAGAAAAGATGTTCTTGTGAAAAAGCAAGTTTGCTGGAAGGGTTTTTCTTTCTTTTTTTTTTTTTTCAGAGTAACGAGTGTTAGAGCAGACAGAAAAGGTGGGAAATATTTGTGGGTTGGACCTTGTGTGGGGCACAGGATGGGCCCTGAGCTACCTTTTAAGTTTTTCTCATAAAGTAAAGAAGAAAAATCCATCACAAAACCGTGTTAAATCATATGCTTCATTTTCCTTCAGACGCACAGAAAAGACGATAGCAGTTGGGAGTGCAACTGTACATGTTTTGTGTCCCTGTCAAAATCTCGGGGTGATTCAGTGCAGCAGAGTGGCCGCTCCTGCGCACACCTCCAGGATTTAGCAGCTCGTGTGCCATTTGCTGCTGTGTCAAACTCAGCAGTATCGGATAAAGTGGAAGGGTATATAGCACATTAACATGCTTTTTAGTTCGCACTCGTCTAAATGACCTGCAATCTAATTGTGTAGCTTCCCTGTCTCTTTTTTCACTTACTGCCACTTAGTGCAACTCTCACTGGGGATTTGCTGGGGGTTTCGTTCAGGTACACATAAATACAGTACAAGCGAGACATCTATTTTAAAAGATTAAAGTATGTTAATGATGCATATAGCTAATTAGTATATATATACAGAAAAGTATACTTTACATTTTCAAATGAGTACTTTCTTTCAACAGATGCTAATACATATTAGGACATCTGTTTATTTTTTCTTTCATTTTTTTTTTATAAATTGCATCTTATTTAAAATACTGTCGTCAGCTGAAATAATATAGCCTTAAACAACACTACTTGTATATGGAGTTGTGAACTCATATGTCTGCTTTTGAGATGTCTTTCTGCATAAGCAGATTTTTGTTTTGTCTCCTGTAAGTGAAAGATGTGTAAAAAGTTGTTTTGATTCATTTAAATTGGAGCAGGGATGAAATAAGGCAGAAAGGAGGCAGCAGGATAAAACGTAATGTTATCCCCACTAGGTGAAGTTGTCCAATTACGGCTGGTGTCAGAACTTTTTAACATTTGAATGGCTAGGAGGGGATACTAATTCCAACCTTAATGACTGCTGCTTTAGGAGTCAACATCACAACACTTCACTTATAATTTTAGCACATCTGTCAGCCAGTGCTAAAAAGGAGCCCAGGGCTAGGGGGTGACTGAAGAGCCTTTTATCCCTAGAGAGGATTATATATTCCCTTCAAGAGGGGGGAAATAAAAAGGTTATAAATACTCACCTACTTCACTGCTGCCCGCGTTTGCCCTGTAACAAATAGTGACTTTCACGTCCTGCTTTTACATTCATAAACACAGAAATAAATAAAAACTATGCAGCTTCTTGCTATATAATGGGCTGCTTCTTACGGAAGCAGCCCATTTATAAGTTCACATATTCTCTAATACCACATAGTCCCTAAGCTGGACATATTTTTCGTTTCAATAGATCACATTGATTTCCTGTATGACTTTATCTGCCTAATACAAAGTGGGATTGAACAGTTATTTGTCTGGATTTAGCCATTCCTTATCAAACATTTATGATTTAGCTATTGCTACGCTATCTTCTTGTAAGGTCTTTCTTATTTTTATCTTTTCAGGAAGGGTATGAACGTGATAACAGGGCTGTAATAAATCTATCTCTTGAAAATAAAGCATATTTTGGGTAACTACGCTAGCTGCTGGCAGGAGGGGGAGCGCGGAAGGTGCAAAAGCATCACGCTCATGGCTTGTCTCTGGGATGCCAGGGACATCATCCATCAGTAGGAGCGATGGGCTCTTCTTGGAGGGTTGCAGAGTATTCGGGTGCTGGGTGCAGGCCGGCTGGTGGGTTCATGGGGTGCAATTTGTGTAATGAGAGAGGTTTGCCCAACCAGGCTGACTTCTACAGCCTTGCAGAGCTCTAGACTGCACGGGACCAGTGCAGGGAGGCTGGCACGCTTGGGTCATCTCTGTTTGCAAGAGTGAAAACTCAGGACTCGGTCTGTTTAGTTAGCTTGCTCTTTGAATTTCTTTATTCTTTGTCTACAGAGGAGGAAAAAAAAGTTATATATTTGTATAATACTGTGATTTAATGTGATGGGAATAGAAAGGACATGTGAATAGGACCTTTTCTGTACTATAGCTTTTCTTTTTTGAAAGCGACGCGTTAAAGGTGTGCACTGTGTCCCCCACGTATTTTAACATTTCTAACCCAGGCGTTTTAACAGAACGTTTTCCAAACAGCCTCATTATGCTACAGTAATTTATTTTGCATCGTAGCGTGCGTTTCATTCTGTGATTTCAAAACGCCGCCCTGAGTGCGCTTTTTGAAGTGCCGACCGGAGTGTCATAAACCCCCGCGGAGATGCCTCGTGGTTTCCTGGTACCTGTTCTGCAGACAGGTAAATTAAAACAAAGCGAGATTAAAGGCGGCAGGAGCAGCTCCCAACGCTGCTGCTCGCGGCCAGCCCTCTGCGCCCGGCCCTTTTGTTCAGCCCCGCAGAGCCCCCGCTTTTGTATCCTGGAAAAGAGGAGAAAAAACTTTGCAGAAACCCTAGAAGTTAATAATTACGTGGTAAAGGCTACTTAAGTGATAATAAACGTTTAATGCAGAACCATAAATTTGCATGGCCCTTACAAAGAAAATGGTCTTGTATTTTTGTCTTCTCTTACTGAATCTGTTTATAGTTAAATTTGTAACCTGCTTAACCGGCACTGCATTCAATCCTATCTCCTTTTTTTATGTCTCTTCACTAGTGCTTCCAATGACCTCTCTGCGAGTTTCTTTATATAGAAACCTGCTATGCTGTCTTGAATGCACAAGGTCAATAATGATTACCCTCTAACTTTGAAGGGCATCCCCGTCTCTGCTTGCGAGGTGTAGCAACCACAAACTCCCTGCTTCCCATAACTGTAATTTCTCTCATGAACTGCAGTATGAAGAAAGGTGGTTTTTTTTCCTTCCCAAACAGCGGAGAATTCATCTGCTAACTTAATAAAATTGTCCAAGTCAGGATTACCTTTTTAATTGTGGAAATGTTGGCTTGGTAGAAATGCAGAAATGCAGCTCCTGCGAGTGCTGCAGAGGATACACGTGGGCAGGGTATACCTGCCTTGTGGAGCCTGCGGTCCTTTAATAATTAACAATAATCAAAGCCAGGCAAAAGAGAGTACAGAAAGGATGGGAACCATGAAAAGATGTTTAAGCCGAGTTAATACTATAGCCGGCATTGACTCTGTCATCTCACAGCTTAATAGCTGGAGTCCTGGTTCAATACGATGAACCTGGGGAGGGCTCCCTAATGAAACAACTGATGTTTTTTGCTCAGTGCCAACAATAGCTCACCTGTTTAAATTTAAATTTTAATAGTTTACGTGTCGTTAATTGTTAGTACTATCTTAAGAGGAGACACTGTATCTGCTAATTTCAGAATCTGGATCTTCAGAAGTAAGTGTGAAATAACAACAGCTAAAAGAAATACATGCAGATATTGTTGTTAGCATTTATAAATACGTATAGTGCAATTTATTTTATCTGTAAGTAATTCAGAGTTCTCAAAGGGCTGCTGATTTGGTTCTAGCATCTTTTCCATTGGCTGTGCATCCTCAGGATCCCTTGGGAAATGCGATCCCCCACTGCAATGAGGGAAATTAAAACAAGGGAAAAAACATATAAGAATAAGGCAGAAGAAATGCGCATTCATGTAAATATCCAAACATATAAATTAGTTTTAAAAATTGAACTTGCTGAACACGGATAGTCACTTAAAGCGTAACCGGAATTGACTGTGTCATGTATCAGCCTAATAGCTGGAGCGCCGGTTCAATACAATGAACTTGGGAAGGTTTTCTTAATGAAAGAACTGACGTTTTCCGTGCAGCGCTTGCATTCATCAGAGCCCACCGTGTTCACTGCGCTCCCGAGGGCTGCCGATGTGAATTGTGAGTGTCATCTGTTAGGAGAAGCCGATCCGGACGGCAGAGAGGGAAGGAGCGGAGGCACCGGTGCCTCCCGCAGCTCCGCAAGGCCCCGCAGTTGCGTTTGCTGGCGTCAGATGCTGCGGGGGCCACCAAGACACGGCCACTGTTTGAGCGAGGCCAACGTGATTCCGAAGGGGAGGAAAAGCGCCTCTTCTCTGCTGGAAGCTACAGTCAATTTGGTGGCCAGCAGGGAGCGTTTGGAAGGGAGTTTTGGTTTTCCAAATTGTTTGAGGCTTGCTGGAAATACTATATTTATTTTCATCGCTGCGTCCATGCTCTGTCTTCTATTTCTGCTCCTCTGTGGCCTGTACGCAGGGGATCAATGACAAGTGTAACGTATTTCTATGGTAACTTCAATACCATATCAGCGTTCCCGAGCACTTCACTGACTTGGACCAATTAAGATTCCCAGCCTGTAGGAGCGGGATGAGGAAAACGTGTCTTTGTTGATACCAAGTAGAAACTAGAGCTTTTCTGTTGGTTTTACTTCTTTTATCTTTCTTTTTAAACTGATGTAATGGAGAGAGAAATTCCAGTTGTACTCAGACCAAATTGTCCAGATTTGAACCCATATAATATTCACTGCAAAAATTAAAAGTTTTAGAAATATATTATTCCAAGTTCTGGCTTTGTGGGAAGAAGCAAGGGGCCCTGTGTATGCCCTTGCTCTTTAGCAAACCCTCTGACATTAAGACTTGAGAGGTGTTAAAGTCTTATAGATTTTGACCGTGCTTAAGACCTTTCCATGCTGTTTAACTCTTGTCATGGAGCTTGCTGAGCTTTCCCTGTATGGGAGGTTTTTCAGCGTGCACAGTGAGCAAAGTTTGGCTAAAACGTTGTTAAGATGCCAAGGGTATTGGAAAAGGTGAAGGTTTTTCCCCTAAGAGGGAGGAAAAGTTGCATTGAAAGTTCGAGATGGAGGTTGCAATTGGGATAGTGGGCGGCAGAAGGTTTAAATGGTAAAAATACGGATCCTGTTTGGTGTATCATGTCTTTTGCTCACTGTAGGGATAATAGTCATAAAGAGCTGAGAGAAGTTTATAAAAGCAGGTGATATAAGAAATTGTAGAGGATAAATTAAACTAGTCCTTACTGATGGACTCCAACAAAATCTATCTAACTGTCCGAATGCCCCCTTTGTGATAAGAGAATTCAGTTGGGGGAGATAACAAATAAACCTTCCTACTAAACTGTGGCCGTTTGGATTCCCCTGGCTCAGTCCAGGCAGCATCACTGGCCAGGTCGCCTTTTATGTGAGTAAATAGCAGAGATGTTCCTGAAAGAGCCAATGCTAAGTTTTAAAACACTATTTAAAACACAAATTTGCTATTTTGAAAGTATCAAGTAGATATTTTAAAGCAATGCGGTGCTTGGAGGGTTCTTTTTATTTATTTTGGAAATGAGTAAGCAATAAAAGGATGCTCAGTTATATGTATTTTAAACGTGTTTTTAGCAGCTGCATCTCTAAACATAGAGCTCCCCCAAACTGTATGTGTTTAAATGTTTATAACAGAAAAGATTTGAGAATGGTTGGGTCTACCTCGAAAGCCTCCAATGACCTGAAGACACGTTCAAATCAAAACATGTTGTTCTAGCCCTTCGGGAGGTCACCTGAAGATCTAAATGCAGCTTTAAATAATAAAGAGCCCCAGGTAGCTTAGGACCTTCCTGCTCAGTNAAAGCCTCCTATGACCTGAAGATATTTCCAAATCAAAACATGTTGTTCTGGTACTTTAGGAGGAGGTCATCTGAAGATCTAAATGCAGCTTTAAATAATAAAGAGCCCCAGGTAGCTTAGGACCTTCCTGCTCAGTAATGATGTCTGTCCTCAGCGCTGCTCAGGCTGATGCAGGTGAGGAGGGGATGTTCACGATAAAACTGCCGGTGTTTGTTAATCTGGTGCTTTGGTGGTGACCACACTTTGGGAAAGCTGGAAATCCGGCTGGGATTTGTTTTCAAGGGCAGCAGGTTGGTGTGGGAAATGTGCTGCCTTGGGATTTTAGGTTTTGCCTGTTTGAAGACAATTATTTTCTTATGGGATTTCACTAGGAAAACAACAATTTTATGCACTGGCTTGTTTTTCTGTGCTGCAAAGTTATCGTCTGTTGCTATTTTTTCTCTTAATTAGAGAGGCATTTCTAATTATCTGTCAGGGCCCCCTAGAACCTGGGATGGCTGCTTTTTTTAATGTGCATATGATGAAATCAAAATAAATAAATAGAGGGTGAGGCTGTCACGACTGGAAGAGTGGAAGGGAGCCTAACTGAGAGAGTAATTAGCGTGCCCAGGCTGAAGGCAGGAAGGGCTCTTTGCCACGCGGGATGCTGAGACCCTGTATGCAGCCCACATCACTGTCGTGAAAGTCTTCTGGTTCCCTTAGCTATGGTGGGAATTCCTAGGTTTTTATTAATATAACACTACACTAAGCTTGTATTTGTGATTTTGGAAAGGACGGGGGAAATGAAGCTGCATTTGCTTTCCCCAAACTCCTTCTCAAAATTATTGCTGCAGAAGCACCTGTTAATGTTGCATAGGGCTGTTGACAAGTTGAAAATGTATCGTAGAAGATGACCCGAATCAGCATAGCCCCTATCTGGGAGCAAGTCCTTGGGACCCTGTGAGCTGGGGGTCTTGGGACATGCAGATAGAAGGGAATATCTAATTGCACAGTAGTTACCAGCTCACCTGTTATTCTATCGCTTGCATAACAAAACCTGATGAGTCTCAGGTTGGAATTATTTGAGTAATTTCCAGATTTTGTGGCATTAAAAAGCAACAGAAAAAAAAATCACTAAAGACCATTAAGCGGCCTCAAGCCCCACGTTGCAGTGTTCATCATTTGTACCGATTATGGTGTGACAGCTCTTGAGTTTCCAATGATAACAGCCATCTGACTTGATCTGAGTTCAATGGATTTTCACTAAAATAGAATCATCGCCTTTGTGATGGATAGAAAAAGTAAAGCAATACATCCTGATAAATGCTCCGGCTTTTTTTTTTTTTTTTTCCCCTTCCCTTACTGTGACCTTGTACAATCTATAAGTGAGCAAAGCTGAGCCCCGGCCACCGCTGCAACGCATCAGGACTTTGAAATTTAAGTAGCTCTGAAACCCATCAATGGGGTGAAGGGAGAATGGCCTGCGAAAGCGATGGATCATGCTTAGAGGGCTCGCCGGGAAGCAGGGTAAGCTGAAGGTCAATACGCAGACACGTCCTGGAGGAGCAGCCCAGACACTCATTCACATTCACATCTCAGAGCCGCTGCTGCCGCCGTAGCGCTGCGAGCAGAGAGCAGGAGCAGAGTGAAATAAAACAAGGATTTCAGAGCGTATAATTTCTTCTCGGAAGCGAATGGCACCAGGGTACGGTATAAAACAGCTATAACCTCCAGCAGCGATGCAGCGCCGCGATGCCCCGTCGCCGGAGCACGAGATGCAGCATCGCGGAGACACCGCTCCCGTCGCAGCGCGTTTGTTTGCAAAGTTTTAGCGTCCTTGTAATTATGAAGAGCACTTACCATTTTTAATATGTCACCGCTCATTTGTAACACATTATTCAGCCTGACATGAAAGTGAGCGGCACTGGCAGGGACGCGGTCTGCACCCAGACGCGTGCAGCCGAGTAATTAAGAGCCTTTTTGCTTTGCGCTTCCTATGCGTGTGTGGATAGAGATGTGAGCAAAAGTTTTGCATAAGTTTCCACTCAGATTCTGATTGAATCTGATTTTTTGATCTGTTAAAAGGTGTTTGTGGCCAGATGCAGCTTGCGCTGGATGAAGTGAGTTTAAAAAGCAGAGCAGGGGAGAAAAAAAAAGGGAGAAAAAGAAAACACTCAAATAAAATTAGTACACAAATTTGAACCCGCAGTTACCATGCCTAAAGCAGAAATTGCCGAACAAGTCAAGAGGCTTATTAGCATTTTATGTAAATCAGTTATTACTGTTCTCCACTTCCTTAATTATCCATGTTATTTCAATACAACCCTTTCTTTGATGTCCCAATTCTATATTTAAATAGTGCAAGATTTCTATCATATCCTCCCGCTGAGGTTTGTTCCATGCAAAAAACATGCCAAGAGCAGCTATTTTAGAGACTACTGGGAAATGTTTAATTGGTTAATCCCATTTGAGTTATGAGGGAGCATTGCCACGCACAGAAAACAGAAACATGTAAAGAACTGGCTAGGAGAAGTTTACTAAAACCTGCAAGACTTCCCCAGAAATTTAGCCCTGAAGATGTTTTGTTTCCTGGGTGCCCAGTGGGAAATGATTCAAAGGAAAATCCTTCAAATTTCTTTGAAATACGCTAAATGATTGATTCATAGAAGAAATAATTTTGAATTAAAATGCAAAGTCATTTTTTGTTGTTGTTCCTGCGAGGGAGGGGATCGCTCTTTATGTTTGACCTAGTGTGTCAGGGAGTACAGCTTTTCTCAGCTCCCAAAAGCCCACCAAACCTTAACAAGTGTGTTAATTCTTATCTAATATTGCACGTAAACGATTGCTCTTGTTGCAAAGTGATCAGCATCGTCCCTGTGCATGTTGCTCATGATGCACACACTGTGTAACCCATTAGAATCCATTCTGCACAAAAGGATGCTTTAAAAAAATTAACATTTCTTTACAGCTTCCAGTTTCCAGGTTTGGACTGGAAAGGCCTCAGAGCGAAATATTGGCAAATATTCCCTCCTCTACTTAAAGCATTTGGTAGGTGTTTCACCTTTTAAAGAACTTCTTTGGAAAGAGTGGATGTATGTGAAAGTTTCAGAAAAGAAATAAGCAGGTGAACTTACTTGGTTGGGCTACAAACACAAGAAGCGAAATGCTGCCATGTGATTCAGTGTGGAGGCGCATCATTTTCCCAGAGTAAAATACAAAGAGTTATTTTATTTTACAAGTTATTGTATTTTATTTTAACAAAAGTTATGGTGGCTTGTGAAGGGGTAGCAAAACTCTCTTCGTTTGCTGAGAGAGTGTGAGATGGTGCGGTGGTGGCTGGAAAGCACAGCTATCAGCTGGCCTCTCCGCAGGGTGAATTTTTTTAGTAATTAAACTAAAGTTGGTAATTAAGAGAGTTCAGCATTGCGTTCCTCTATAAAAAATGCAGTTTTTGGTGTCCCGTTTCCCCAGCTAAGCTTTGCCTTGCCCCTTTGTGAGTTTTGGTTACAAGCTCGTGTGTATTTGCCGCTCTTGTAAACAGATGTCTCCCTCTTCCCGAAATAGGTTAACTTATTAGCAAAGCTTCGCTGGAACGGAGGGTTGCTGAGTTTCCATCACTGGGAAGTACATTGTTCCAACTCCGAAATTATACAGTCTAAAATCATCATCATGTATTTTCATCAGGATGAAATATCGGGAGCTCTGCTTAGTGCAAGGTTTTATTAATGATGTGCTGTCAGAAGCTGGATGCTCTGCATATTTGCATATTAAACAGCTGAGTGAAGAAACATTCCTTTTATTGCTGCAGGGAATAAATCAGTTTAAAGCAAGTTCTCATCATTTATACTCCTTTCAGCTAAGTCTCCCTTTTATTGAAATAAATTGTTGAAGTGCTTTGCTCATTCTTTGAATACTGATGAAATTTACCTTGATAGGGCCTAAGGAAAAATAACATTTTCTTAAAGGTGCAGCGTTGGTCTGTACCTAAACGCAGCCTAACTTTGAGAAATTGGCTGTGGCAAAATCCGTGCCCCCTCGAGCCGCGTGAGATCTGCTTGGAGATACCAGATCTGTGCAGCTATTCCAAGACGTGTGTGTGTGTTTGCATGCACTTCTTGTAGTGCAGCCCACTAAGAATTCCTCTGCCCCTGCACTTCACAGACTATGGGAAAGTTACCATGATTTTTTATTTTTATTTTGCATAAGTCATTAGTGGGTTAGCAAGTCTTACGCAGCGAGCTGGAGCTTTCTGCTGCCTGCTGGCCCTGGCTCCACGTCCCAGAACCGAGTCCAGAGCAAAGAAAAAAAGTTGCTATTTGATTGCCTTTTCTTTCATCACGTTTGAAATGAGACGTGCAAATGTGTCACGAGACCTTGGTTTTCCCAAATTTTCATAAACGGATCACTTGGAAATCCCAGTTGATTAAACGATGGCAGAGCGTGTTACAGGCTGTCATTTTTTTAGGCATGACTAGAGGAGAGCAATGGAAGAAAAGAGGTTTACAATTAAATGAACATATTGCACGAAGCCAGGCGGTGTTTGGACATTTTATTTAAGGCTACTATATTCTACAGGGTATTGCTGAAATGGTGCCTCTCTGTCATAACACGCAACAAAACAGCCAAATTATCAAAGGAAAATTATATTGTTTGCATTCTCATTTTTTATTTTAAATGATTAACAGCAGCAAGCCATTATATGCCTTTCTTATGTCATATGAAGTATTGTTAAAATATAAATCATTTGTGACAGGAGCTCCTTGTTTTTAAGTGGAAAATGTGCATTTAATAACATGAAAATAATGTCAAAACATCCTCTCCTAGATGGTTGCCAAGTGAGCTCTTGCTTTTCATTTATGTTTTATTTTGCGGGGCTGGGGTTTGCAGGAATATTTTCAGATCCTCTACAAGAATAGTGATACGTTGCAGCTGGAGTTTATTTTAATTGGACGGCACTAAGTGAGCTGACTTGATGATAAACACTGCGGCCGGCAGCTAGCGACTGCACTTGCACTTTAAGGAAAACGCAGAAAGAAAAACCCTTCAAGCCAAAGTTACCTTTGCAACATGTGTCGGTGTTCATTTCCATGTGTGTTATAAGGGATATCTGATCCTAAAGGTATAATATCCCATTAAGCATTTTTTTTGCCCGAATGGTACCTACTATCTATCTATCCAACTACTAAAATCTCGATATTCATGAGATTTTGTTTTATTTTAGTTATTTAGACTGTAACTATGTATTAATAGTTAGATTTTGTCAGTGTCACAGAATTTACAAGCGTCGTGCCAGATTTTGCAGTCAGAGATGTTGATAGCACTTCTTCCGTCTTCAGAGATTTATCTACCAATGTTCTAAGGTATTAGGCTGTCATACCTTTGATTTCTTTATTATTATTCAAAAATAGAAGGGAGAGCTTTACTTCACGTAAAGAGCTTTTTTTGAAGCTATAGGTGATTTGTTTTGTGATGGAATGCTAAATCTGACATAAATTTGCTCGCTGGCGTTTGGATGTTTGCAAGGATGATTTGGTGTAGTGGTTGGACCCACTGTATTTCACAGGGGTGTTGTCAGCCTTAATTAATTATGCTGCACCCCTTGGGAGGTGAAGATAACTTCCTAGAGTATTTTATTACATATTTTTTGTTTGTTTGTGAAACTATAAATGACTCGTCCTCTGGGGCATTCGCTACCACCATGGGGAAACTGCCGACAGTCTCGGAGGCTTCAGCCCTTGACAGTTTTTTTCCAGATCTTCAGCCTAAGGCAGGATGTAGAATATAGGAAAAGAGAGAGCAGAGCTCATTTTAGTGATGAGTCCACACTGAGAGGTTTTTGTAGTATTGAACCTCAGACTGTAAATCATCTGTTTGTGGATGAGTTATATATAGGGAAAACATTGCATCAACTATTCATAATTTTAAAGATGAAAAACAACACAGTGCTAAGTCTTAAAAAAATGTTGATAAGTACCTATTTAAGAGTTATTCTTCATTTTTGTGAGACTTGGGGAAAATTTCTGTTTTAAGAAAATGTTCTTAAAAAGATTATTAAAAAAAGATTATATAAAAAAATGAGAATCGGGGTAATTTGTAGGCTATTGCTAAGAAGAGTTGTTGTTTCTTCTTGTAGCCGCCAGGAAGGTTTCCACAAGCCCGCTTTCTCCTCAGGAGCATGCAGAGATTCCTAATGGGAATCTCTGGGATCAAATACACTGAATGTATCATAGTGCTAGATATCATCCTGGAAACTGCTGCTCAGACCCGTTGTTTAGCAGATGTTTCAGGAATTGGTGTGTGGTGGATAGCTGGCATCTTTGCGCTCCCATGTGCTTCCCCATCACAGTGCCATGCGCCCGGTGTCACCAAGCGCTCCAAGGAGCCGCTAATCCGGGAGCCGAGTCCCTTCACTCGCTCTCAGGAAGGCGAAGGAGAAGGACAGGATTCCCAGTGCGGGAGCCCAGGTCTCCTCTGGTGTTTTTGTCATTGTGCTGAGCAGGGAAACCTGGTCCTGACGGAGCTATCCGTGTGGCAATGCAATAAAAATACACCTCCCCACTGCGCGGAGCAACACGAGTAAGAGGGGAATGAGCGGCCGCAGGTTCCCCACGCAGAAACATCCGTCTGATGCTGCTGCACAAACCTGCACTCCAGAAATCACTAGAGGCCCCTAAATCTCTGCAGTACCCTTGTTAGTAGCTGCCTGGGGATTTGTTGTTATTTTAAGATTTTTTGATTTCAGCACTATAAAAATAGGGCACAGTTTAAGTGAAGGTGAAAATACCTATTATATATATTTTATTAATACCTACTTTGTTCCTCAGTTGTTTTTACTGGGTGTAAGAAGATCTCTTTGCCAATAGGATGGGCTTTGCTTTTGCTTCTCTCCAAGCAGCATAGCTGTGTATTGATTCCATACAGGAAAAGGGGAGTCTCGCCTGCCATGAGTTGCTTGCAACATAAGTGTATATATCTCAATTTACCTTATGGTTCCCTGGCCGGTACATCATTTAAACTGACTGTTCTTATTTTCCTTGTTGGCCTTTGATTTCTTATTTAACTTCTTGAAGGCAGCAATTGAAATTTCTAACTACAAAATCTGGGCGTAGGAGAGGACTTTTCCTTCAAAAACTACCTAGATCTAACTAATGTCCCTAATTATTGTATTTATTTACTTACATGAATTTATTATAATAGTTAGCATGCCGAATGTTGAGTCAGAATCCACCATGATATCATCCTAATTAATTGATAATAGAATAGCATAATAGTTGGGATGGGCAAAACTGGGAGTGAAACGTAATATAGGAGTAAGACAAGATTAATGGTAGGTACCTGCTGTGTTAGTTTTGTCATGGGGTTTTCTAGGTTTTTCTAGGATCTGGGGAAAGTACAGGAGAGAATTCCTTGAATATATGAAGGAGTTGATGGGGTATTGGGATTGGTAGAGAGAAAAACTATTGGAAAAGTATAAGGATTAGCAAATAAATGGGCTGATGAGGATGATGCTTGAGGAAAAATGAAACATTGGTATTTTTGTTTCTGTGTTTTATTGGGAAGTTTATATTGGAATTTTATGAGGTTGAATAATGGAAGAGAATCCAGTAAATGGAAAGGTAACTCTTATGTGTGGATAAATAATAATAATAAACTCCTGGTGTATTTGGTCCTTGTGGGTGGCCTAGGAAAATGAATTGGAATGGTATGAGTTCTACTCTGTGCCTTGTCAAATTTCTGATGCCACATACTAAAATATGTAAAATATATTTACTTATTTTCCTTATTTCCTTGTTTTTGTAGCTATAAAACTTAAGGGAGTAGAAGTTTCTTTTGTTTAAAAATATGCCTTCTGGTTTATAACACAATCCCAGGCTGGGATTTCCGTATTTCCAAAGTTCTGGATATCTAAGTGTTAGCAAAAAATGTGATAGGAACAGCCTCTTGGCACCTTTTTCCTTGGATTTACTCTTCTGGAGTGCTGTGAGCTCCGGCAAATGCTCCTTCCTCACTCAACATTCCTGTTTGTGTGAAGTTTGAGTGGCT
The DNA here is from genome assembly GCA_013389825.1 of Crypturellus undulatus. Taxonomy (NCBI): domain Eukaryota; kingdom Metazoa; phylum Chordata; class Aves; order Tinamiformes; family Tinamidae; genus Crypturellus; species Crypturellus undulatus. The sequence continues at coordinate 244,184 of VWPW01015206.1, forward strand.
GGAGAAGGGCAGAGCAAGCATAAGTTAAGCACACTTAATCCCTGGGTGCCCTCCGTTTATTTGCAGGTTTTTGTTTAGTTGAAAATACACAAACTAGCCAAATTTCTGGCTTCAATCCACTTAGTTCTCTCAGAAAACATTAATTTTACACAAATGTGAAGCTAAGTTTATACAGGAGAGTTCATCTGTTGTGCTTATTTGTGGGGCCGCAGTTGTAGCAGATTTTCTGCTGTGGAGTTATTGTGTGTATAAATAAGTTTAAATACTGGTCATGAGGTTTTGGGGGGCTCGGGAGTGAGGCACGGCTGCCTCAATAATCAGATAGTTCTGGTATCATAAGCAAACCAATATTGCACGAAGTATATTCGTAAACAATATCTGATTTTCAGGCCAAACCCAATAGAAGTTAGAGTTTGTTCTTGGACCTAGTTTGCTAACTTCTGCAGAATGCAGAAAAAACTACGTTTTTTAACTCCCTTTGTAAAATACACTAATGTTAAAAATATATTAATGTTTTGATCTTATTTTTGGAGGGTAAGGATACTCCTGTCCTTTTTTTCATTGCTCTTTAGTTTCCTGCAAGGGAATTCGGAGGGACAGGGGCTTCCTGAGCTGTTCTCTCTCAAATCTGATGAATACATATTTTTAGAAGTAAATTATATTGATTATACCTGTATCAATTACCTTTGAAACGGTGCGTGCAGCCTTTTAAATACGGAAATGTGGATGATGTTATAACATTGTATAGGTAACTCTTTTATGAGACTTAATGGTATTTAAGCAAATCATTTTCCCAGACTTCAGCTTCCTTTGAGTGTGGTTTATTCTTTCAGACATAAGAATTTCAAGGAGCTATAAAGTCTGTGCAAATTAATGAGACTGAATCTGGTAAAAGTATATAATGCTTCTTAAAATTATAGTAAATTACTTGGATGGTTACTTAGGCTCCCTTAGTATGGGTGCTGATGGAAGAGTCCCTTTGGATGTTAATATGTTTGACAAACAAAACTTTTTAGGAGGGAAGAGCTGGAGCAATCTACCTTCTATCACCTGCCTTTGCTGATTAGCATTAATTGCAGTATGTTAATGAATACACAAGTTGGTAAGTTGGGAAGTTTGGAGGTTTTTTCTTTCCTTTTTTTGGCTAAGATGTCTTTCCTAAAATGTTAATAAGCAGAAATAACCTTCTTTCTAGACATATCTAGCACTCACCATGCTTGCCATGATAGCTTGCACTAAGTGCTATTGTAGAAAAAGTAAGAGAATAAACGGTAGTTTTTGTTGGATATGCTTGAAGATAGATAGAGCTGGTGAAAAGTCACTTATACATTTAGGTTCAAGACAACACACTGGAGCTTTTAGCATCCATGTATTTCTGAACTGTGAAAATGTGGAAGTAAAGGCTGTGTGATTCACAGGGCAACAGCTTTTTTTCATAAGGGTTTTTATTAGAATATCAAGTGCAGGAGTTACTCCAGATACTCCCCTTGAACTTGATTTAAGCCATGGGTAGCACTCTAATACTAGCAGTTTATGATATTTTACCACGTATGTTACCCCTCTACTGGCTGCTTCTGAAGTGCTTTCTTATACCTTGTGATGGGTCCTTCAGTTCCTCATAAATTAATAAGGCATCTGTGAATATTTGCAGGCAGGTTTTAGAACTCTGAATCTGTTCCAATACAGAGACTAAAAAGAAAAAAAGAGAAGTGGGAGAGCAGATAAAGCGAGATTTCTTCTCCTTAGAATGCTCTTCCAGTATGAAGCAAAATATTATTAATCTAGACTGCCTGCTACTTTCATTTACCATGTAGCTGCTCATGGGATTACAGGCACAAAGGTTTCATAAATTTCAAATGAAATATGAACATTTGTTGTCAAAATAGTGTTAAGCTATAAAAGCTCTGCTAGTAGTCGTCCTGCTCTTTTATTGTAACATTTATATCCATGGGCATAGTGTGTTCTTGGGTCTGAAGGGGAATTTTTTTTCCCCTCTATCTTTTTTTTTTTTTTTCCTCCCTTGATTTTCATCCAGGTGACAGATAACAAGGCAGGGGATTGGAAAATACATATTTCTCCTGATTTTTCAGACAATTGCCGGTCCTTTCTGTAATTACGTGGCACTGCAGAGCCTTATCTAAGGCGGTGGAGCACCTTAGGTGTAATTTAGCACCTAGATGCTTGGCAGGGAAGGCAAAACCCCCTTTGAAACGGTGCGTGCAGCAGCGAGGCCGTCCTGGCCGCCTCCGTTCTTTGTGCGGCGCCGTTTGCCATCGCGCTCGTCCTACGGACAAGGGGGAGATGAGAGATGGAAAGATGAGGGGCACTTGTATCCGCCGGCTCGTTCAGGGCTCGCACGGCTGTGGCACCAACGCAGGAGCTTTCAGCTCCGCGAGCAGGACGCATCCCACTGAATAGTCAATGGGATTCTTCAAGGGAATAATGCGGGGTGCATAAATTGTGGCGTTCATCTCCATCTGAAATTACAGGGAGCTCTTTCAAGGTACAGGTCCTTAAAGAAATGCTAAATGAATGTGTTCAGAAGCCCTAATCCAGAAGTGTCTCCTTTTAGATATCCAAAGTGGAAATTTTTGTTCGTAATGTAACATTTAAATTAGCCTAAAAGATTCAAAGTCTACTTTAATACCACATTCCATTTGCAATACTATAATCAATATATTTTGCTTGGAATTTCTATTAGAAGAGATGTATAGGTTGCTAGAATAGTCATTCTTTCTTTGTCCAAGATATAAGGTCGGTTTCTTTACTGTGAAAAACGATTATGACATGTTAAAACTGTGTAATAGTAAGCAGACACTTTTCAGTGCTGATGGGTGAATTCTGGAAATGCTCTATTTATTTTCCCTCTATTGACTAGTTGCATTCAGGCAAGACTGCCAGTGCATTGACTTGGAAAACAACTGAGACTGAACAATTTCAAACCATTGACATTATACTGCTTCATTTGTGAGCTGCATTGCTTCTGCATGCACCAGTTACTTTTTTATGGAGTGCTTGCATGTTTAGGAAGCTTTCAAAAAAGAAGAGACGTAAGCTAGCTCACAAAGCTGTCCATTTTATCAATTTTATGTTTATAAGACCACTGAATAAAAGAGACCGGCAATTTAAAAAATAAAGCCATGTAGCCGTTCATAGATCTGTTCTGCATGCGTTTCGATGCACTGTCTAAATAGAAAGAAAGGAGAAGAGAAAAAGTTTATAGGTTTAAAATTTCTCCGCTCCACAGAGAATATTTTCAGCCCGTGAAACAATATAATTTCCAGCTACTCCCTTCAGTGGAGCTTTTGCAAGGGGCTGCGGAGCAGCAGTGAGCAGAGAAACGAGCAAGAAATCAGTCTGTGTGCGCGGCTCTCCCTGGCGCTGATGCGGCTGCTTTGTTACCCACTTGCACCACGCTGCGAAAAAATCCCTCTTGCCGATGACAAACCTCAGGGAAACTGCGGCTCTGAGTTTGGGTTAGGGTCCACCCTTACCCCAACTAGCCCAAGAGATGCAGTGCAAGCAAAAGCCTTGCACCAAGTCCAGGAAAGCACTGCCCCTTCTCCAGATAAGTCAAGGCAAAGTCAACATCTAATTGGAAAGTCTCTCCAGCTTCCCGTTCTCCAGCATGGCCAAAAGCCCCACGAGGGCTGCATGTCCATGCGGTGCCCACCCTCTGCTCTCCGAGATTTGCTGTCTGTGTAAACATTTGAGATTTAGGAAATAATGCAGCTTGTTTTGCTTATGACGATGCGTGGGAGCACCTTGCACTCTCCTAGCTGCATCCTTGCTGCTGAGTGGAATAAAATGCAGTGCTGGGTGGAGGGCAGGATTGGGATTCATCGCTCCCGTACCCAGTGAACAGCTGGGATTTGTGCTCTAACTGAGAGAAATGCCTACTATGTAAAACTGCATGTTCTGCTCCAGGCGCCTTCTAGAGCACAGGCATGTTTGCCCTAAAACATTGCTTTAACACCCTGAGTACTTAGATTTTTCCTTTGCTTTCCTCTAAAAATAGCATATGATTGACTGTTTGCTTGTGCTGTATAGACAGTTTGCATTCTGATGTATGTAATGCGTAAACCTAAAGCTTGTTTATTGCAAGAGAATGTGAACCATTAGGTTATCACCTCTCCGTTTTGAAAAATAGCAGGATCTGTAAATGACAGATTATGAACTGAGTTCCCAGAACTTACTGCCTTCTGGCCAGAAATGAGAATACAGCGACCTGACCAGAGCGAAGGAAGGGATATGATGACTGGAGTTTAAGCTGCCTAGACTTCTCATTTCATTATCAGATATAGAAACATTTAGTGTGTTATATAGAAATCCTCCAAAACATGTTATCTTTTCATTAGCTTACTTGGTTACCTGTGAATGATTTTCCTATGCGCTGATGTCAGTTAATCTTTGCATAAATGAAATATTCTTTACATATCGCCCCAAGTATTCATGTTGTGGAGACTGCTGCAATGTGCATCAGTTCCCAGCTCTGAAAACCATGCGCCAGGACCCTCTGCATCACGTCAAACATTAATTTCTATTTTGGTGAAGATACTAGCTGCTTGGAGTCAAAAGTTGTGTCTCTTTTTAAGGAGGCTCTCCTCAGCTTATAGACACTTTTATGGGCAGCATTAGGTATAAATAGCTGGGGATCAGAAGTCGCATCTTGTTTCTGGCAGGCACGAACTGAAAGGCAAATAACTTCCTAAAATACGTAGAGGTAGTTTGCGCGTGCGGTTGATTCATTGGCCAGATCTTTTGAAATATGAAGATAAACTGTCCCTTTGATCTCTAGGAAGTTACATAATCATTGGGGAAGGTTTATCGCTGTGCCGTTTCACAGTTTTCTCCTCTTAGTGCCACACTCTAACTTTATATTAAGGAAAAAAAGGACGAGAGGCAGAGCAAGCAGGTCCGGCGAGCGGGTAGGTTATCCGGGCGAGGAATCGGCGCGGAGCAGACCCCGGCCCTGCCGTTAGCACAACACTTTTATCCGGTAATCACAGCCTGCGGGAGACAAAACAGCAATTCATCTGGAAAACGAGATTAACGCGTGGAGGCGGCGGCGGGAGCAGGGAAGCCCCATCCCCACGGAGCACTGCCGGCTCCTCCGGGTAGTTCCTGGCCCCGTGGGGATGTTCCCGCAGCTCCCTGCTAATCCCAATCCCATTAGCGCAGCTCCCTGCTTCCCTGCAACCAGCTCCTTGCTGGGTGCCGAGATGCTCGGGGACTGCAGCGTTGCCTTTTTGTCTTTGGAAAACAATCTCTGGATCGAAGTGACCACAGTGCTGCTGCTTGCTGACTTTTATGATATTTCTGTTCTTCTTTTTTTGTTATTGTTGTTTCCCCAGTACTCTAAATGCGTTGGGTTTCTTGCTTGGCTTGTAGGTGGAGACTGAGCTAACACTGGCTTTACGATCTCTGGGTTTGTTACTTAATACAGCTCTACAATGCAGAAAACTATGGAGATATTCCAAACTTCACACGTGCATTTGTGCTTTAAAGCTGTGTAGATTTTTGTGCAAGCTTTACGGCACATTTACCCCCAAGGTGACCCACGCACATATACACACACACACAAATGACTGACTTTATTGAAAGGGTTTTTGGATTTGTGTCCCCTCCTATTTTATATATATATATCAGTTTATTTGGGGGAACAAAGTATTAATTTTTCAGGTATAAACACAGAGGGATTTTCAGTGGGTTTTATTCCCCTAAATGTTGTGCAATATTGCTTTTAATAAATGTGCAAAAATTCATAACTAGTTTTCATGCTCAAAATATCCCTGTGCTTTCAGTGAAAGATGTAGTCTAGCAGAGCCACACAGATCTCTGATTCCTTTCTGAAGTAGAATGAGAAAGATTTAAAAAGTCAAATGCTTCCATCCCCTGTCGTCTTAAAATATAACCTTTGCAATATACCTAGGTCTCCTTCATGGTGCCGTACACATATTTTGCAATAGAGAGAAAGAGACGGTGCGAAAGCACTCAGGTAAGTTAGATGGAGTTCAACATTTATACATAAAACATCAGTTAACAAGGGGCATAATAACATTTTAGTGTCTGGCTTATAATTACAGTAACACCGTCTTTCAAAACGCTCCTCATTTACTCACCTCAAGTGAATAATTTCCTTTGATAACTCAGGAAATATCATCAGGTTGTTTTGGGGTTTGGGTTTTTCGTTGTCTTTAATCTTCATGGCAAGCGCAGGTGAGTGGATCTTGTGCCGAGCTGTGAAATGTTCCTGCGGGTTTGTGAGGTCGGGTAATAGTGACTCTGGAAGACACGGAGTCCTCGTGTGAACCGGGAATTAAGCATCCGAGGCCATAAAGATACGTGTGAAGTTTGGGGAGTAAACATGTAATAAAATACGGGGTTCTAGTCTTCCAGCAAAGCTAATTAGACTGAATACAGGGAGGTTTCATTATTCATTTGTTGGGGTGTTCTGCTGTTTTTTTTTTTTTTCTTTTTGTCAGCCACGGTGCTATTTTGGTTATTTGCCTTAGATAATGAATACTGAACGTTCCCTTGCTGTGTAGCCCTGACAGGACAGTTCATGGGGCAGGACCAGCATCTTTTCACCCCAAGGGAGAGGGCCGAGCAATCCCTGGGACCTTTCCCCCAAACTTCCAGGCGTATCTAGATGGATGAAATTGTGTTACATTACAATTTTTCTGAAGCTTTACACTCTCCAGCACAAGGGCAGAGGCTGAAATTTCATTTAGACCGCAGGGCTAGGAGCACCGTGGGAATTGGAGGATAGTAAATCCTTTAAAATCATCACACGGGCTCAGAGGAAACGATGGGAATTTTCTTCCTTCCGTGGGTTGGAAGGTGTGGGGAAGGGCTGCATGGGGCTGCTCAAAGTGGCTGCGTGAAGGCTGCGTTTTTGGAGCTGGAATGAGCACACCCGGAGCATCACGGCACAACCATTAGCTGCTTTAGAAAGAATCACAGAAAGGAAATGAACAGATTATCAAATTTTAAAACAAACACCTTTTTAAACCTGGAGTTAGCCTTTAAGTCTTGGGGAACATTATGTAAATCCCTTTTAAATTAAACAGGACATTACAGAACCATGCTGGAGTGTAACCTTTCGGCTTTTCACACATATCAATTAGTCCTTACAGAAACCTGGCAGAGGTGATTCCTTCCTCAGTTAATCTAGCCAGGATTTTACGTAGGTTTTATTTTTTTTTTAGTTATTTTCATTGTAAGCCATTTTCAGCATTTCCTTGTTATTTGATCATTTGAATCTTTAGGGTACAACATGTCATCCCTGGAAATTAAATCTCTGGCCATCTTCCTTATTATATCATTAGCTAATGGCCATCTAGACAATCATATAGTATATTTGAGCATACATGCTTCAATACTCGAAAAGAATGAACTACACTATTTATTTCTCAGTCATATCGAGTTGCCATATTTATAATACAAAAATATGTAGCTATACATTTCAGCTACACTTTCAGCGCAGTTGCTTTAATGGCAGAGAGATTATAAATGTTAGTAAAATGGCATTATTGCTTGTGAAGGCACAATGATATAAAACTGCTAGACTGCAAATATTTTTCACTTTATGGAAGGTGATCCAAAACACAGCTTTTGTTTTGTCTTCTTCATAGAGGAAAATGAACAATTTATAGATGGTCTTTTTTATGAATGCCCTAGATATTATTTTTCATTGGTTTTGGTGCTTGTTTTTCACATTTGGAAACAATTATGTCATTATGCAGATGTTGTTTGGTAGGAGCATATTAATTTGTGTGTCATGAGTACGCTTTGAGAGAGATAAATAGGGAGTTTTTGATATTATTCTTTATATTCTCACATTCATGGACCGATCTGCACAGACTTTATCCAACTCCAGACTTTCCAGATTCCACATTAAGAGGATTGTGTATTGTACTGGGGGTTTACTTGAGCCCAAGTTTATTTTCCAGGTTCAATTGATTAGTCTTTCTAATTAGAATTAGTTTTCAAGCATTATTCTTAGCTGACGTGCGCTAAGTCCATCAGTGCATGTTCAGCTTCTTCAATTTTGTCTGGCACCCCACAAACTGTTAGTATAGGACCAAATTCTGCCCTAAGACAGATGTCTCCGTGGCTCTTCCCCTCATAATCAGCAGCCCTGTTCCTATCCAAAGCAAGAATTAAGCTCCAAGCGTGCAATAAAATCAGACATTTATTTGCAGTGGGTATTTTTTTCCACGCAACAGTGTGTGTGCCTTAGTTCTTTTTGGTTTTGTTCATTTTAAGGAGGTTTTCACTAAAATCTTCTACTTCAAGCTATTCTCAATTCAATTGGAAGTGAAAGGTTTCTGGGTTTGTGTAATTTGCATATAAAAGCTTTACAGTGCATTTTATAAAATGACTGTGTTCAGAAAACAGCCATTTCTATTTAACAATATTGTTATTCCACAAGCTGAGTTGCTTTCCCCGCTGTCTTTTGCTTTTACTAACAATATTTATTCTTGTCTTAATTTCAAATTGTTAGTGGCTGAAGATGAGTAACTTCCCCCCTTTTCTCCCCTACTGTATAAAAGTGACTAGAGACCTACTGTGATTAGTCTGTAATGTAGGAAGATTAAAAATATGTTTCTTTTGTGAAGATAGGAGTGACATGCGTGCAGTTCTTTGGAGACTCTCCTGTTTTCTTTAAATAAGTGATCATTTTTGATGGCAATTTTGAACTAAAAATATTGCAGTCAGTACTGGGTTTTAAAGTGACTCTTTGGGTTTTATTGTTATCTGTAAATCCCTGGCAACCAGTTTCTGAGTGTCTGAATACTTTATCGTAACTTGTCTTAGAGAAATATAGGTGCATATGCAGTATTTACAAATAACTTTTAAATGCCTGTAAAGAAAGGCAGATGAGAGTGCTTCAAACTCAGCTTTGGATCAAGATGAGGAGATCTGAACATAAAAATACACAGAGAAGTTTTATGATATTAAACTCTAATGCTGTACTGAAAATTTTGCATTTGGTTCTGTGTGTTTTATTTGGTAAGGACTTGGGGTATAAGGTTTCTGCAGTTGCATTTCTCGTGTAATAATCAGACAGAAGTTTGTACTGGCTTCCTCTTCAATTCCAGTAGCTAATTGCTTTTGAAAACAGTAAGCAGTTATTTTAAACAAGATCCATAAAGTGACATTAAATTTAATATTCTGGTCTTAAGAAGCATTGAATATAAAGCTTTATTTCTTACATTAAGACTACTTGTTGCTAGCATTTTTTTTCCTTCCTAGAGCAACAAGCAAGTACCAAGTAATGTTTGCTGATAAAGGAAGGACTGCGCTTTGCAAAGCTGTGCTTATCACCCGTGCAGGTATGCGTAACCCCATGGCAAGTGGAGATGAAGGCTCAGGTAGTGTTCATCATGTTCAAACGCTGTGTAGATTAGGATAATCAGAAACTCCAGGTCACAGTCTGTATCCTTTAGGGGCAATCACTATAAACGTCCTGTGGATTATGCACAGCTGCTAAAATGCTTTTAAATATGGATGCTTCCGAGTCTAAAAAGACTTTAATAGGATTTGGATGTAAGCTGGGGAATCTTTAGAGCGACTTATTTATTTTGATTCATAAAATTAAAAGTACAAGACGGATTTTTCTCTTATTTTATCAGTTTTTTATTCTAAGTAGAACTTACCCAGTATTCTTCATTTATACATTTAAAAAGAGCTAAGCAGAGTTATCTGATAGAAGAGCAATGTTTCCTTTAAACAAGGGAAACACTTTTGCATTAAACTCCAAACTCTTTTGCATTAAAATCTCTTTAAATCTCTCCCTCATAAAGTGAAAATTGCATTGCATGTTCTTAGTGTATTCACTTTGGAATTATGCATTTATTTACCACTCTTTAGGAGAGGTGGTGGTTTGGCCTCAAGAGAAGTATACGGGAAGCAGAGGCAGATGATATCGTAGGATTCTGCAGCTTGTGTCATTGCCTCCAAGCACCGCGACTCTCCCTTCATGTCTGGTGATAACCCCCTGCCCCAAAGAATCACAAATCTAAAATCTTCTTTTTTCTGCTTGGTTTGCTTTAAAAGAGAGATGTCTTAATCTTGGTTTACCTGACGCTTAATTTAATTGCATTGCTTGTCACAGACCTAATATGCACTAATAAAACAAATAAAATGTCTAAATTCCTCATCTGCTTTGGGAAAATACTCAGCAACGTGAGTATCGTGTACAGAAGAGCGATGCATGTATTCTGTGTGTTTAAAAGATAATTAATCATGATGTACAGACAAATTAATTATGGATGCATAAGGACTGAAGGAAGAGCTGAGACAGTTTCAAAACTAGTCATGTGAACAGTGAAAAAAAGGAGAAAATCATAGTAAATACCGGGAAGCAGCTTGGAAATATTCTAAATATGTGTCCTTATATATGTGAACTTCAGAAGCGCTGCCTCATTTTCTAAATAGCTCTGAGATCTCTTTTGGAAAAGGTGTATTTCGGTCCTGGATATTTTTCTGGCCTTTTCTGGAGTCACCTGTGGTTGCCCTGGGTGGCACCAAAGCCTCCAGGTGCAGGAGGGGGAGGCCACTGCCATCACCCGGGATCAATTTTAATCCAATTATCCAAGTAATCACTGACACCTCTGCAATAGTGCCTTGGCTCTCTGACCATTTTAAATTGTCTTGAGTTGTGTGTACTTTAAAAATAGGGCTGACATGCGAAATATTTTCTACTTCAAAGAGATAATAGGAAAAATGAGGAAATAGGCTCTGTTGGTGATGGTTTGGGTGTTTCTGTCCTGTTTTTAACAAAAGGAGGGATTTAAAAAAAAAAAAAAGGCAAGAAACCCATGGGATGATGGAGGGAGCGTATGTTAACCTTCTATGGCAGCCAGTATCTTTTGTAGCTTTGACATTCTGGAGTTTTTTCTTTTTTTTTTTAATTTTTCTTTTTTTTTTTTTTTTTGGAATAAGACATGAGACACACGCAATCAGCACAAGAGACCTATTTGTCTTTTCATATGTTGAAGCTGGCTTTCACAGGAGTGGTTTGGTTTGGTTTGGTTTTACTTGTATTTAGCATGTAGCTTTTAAAAGCCCTTCATGGCTGGAGAGTTTTTATTGTAAACATAAAACATTAATTTAAACATTAAAAATTTTACAGCTGTTTTTAGTACATAAATTTTCACAGACACTCAAAGATTGTAATTTTTATTTTAATATTTGCTTTTCTCTAACTGCTCCAAAGTTGCATTGAGAGGGGAGAAGAAGAGCATACTGATAAAATACTGCATGTTTAGATCTTTTCACTCTAAAAGTAACATTCTCAACACATGGAAGAATTCCTAAGAAGGGATAAATAGTAGCACTGCCAAGAAAATCAAACATTCCCACAGTTTGGAGTTTCATTTTCTTCGTTGTTCTTTCTCAAACAGTTCTTAAGCAAATTAAAAAGTTTAAAAAAAAATAAAAAGAGGGGGAAAAAAAGAAGTGAGTTGGTGTATACAGCAGTATAATCATTAGTGTTTGTGTGATGTGCTTTTTGCAGCAGGTCCCTTAGAAAAGACCGTCTCCGGGAGCTAAACTGCAGGGGTTGGTAGTGTTTTATTATATGAATGCCATTGCGTCCTTATAAGTTATAAGCTGCATTAGATTATAGGTACTGGTGCATGGTGATCATAAATGCTGAGAACAGAAGCACTTAAGGACAAGGTGTATTGTTTTAAGCACTGGCCAGGAAGAAACATGCAGTTTTATCCGACTACCTGTGGCCAAACTAGAACTAGGCAAACCAGAAAGTTGGTGCTTTGGGTTTTAAGAAGTATTTGGGCCAGAGGAGATGGTCAAGTCGCCAGCTCTGGTGCCTGGGAGAAGCATTAATCCAGAGCATTTGGTGTGCATGCAAGAGCTGAGTCTTAACATGTTCCCAAGACAAACTCTTGTTCTAACACCTCTAAAACTAGGGTTTTGATGGATTCGAATAGTGTGCTAGGCAGTTTGGGAATGTTTCATCTTTTTGTCTTGTCTTTCCTATGCTTGTGGCTCCTTCTATGGCGGAATAATTTGCAGAGAGATTGGTGTTATCCCTGCCAACCTACTAGCGAACTCAATTCCATCAGCAATCAGTCAGCTTGAATTAAAAAGGCTGCACATCCACATGGTGGATATAAGGCTACTTTATATGTATGCTTAACGTCCACTTGAATTTAATTTAATGGTGTTATTAAATCTCCATGCAAATAACTTTTTTGTTACCTAGCAAATAAGTACAATAGGGCAGCATCTCCGATGTACTGTAGCGTTAAACTCAAAGATGCCTCTCTCCATCTCTCTCTCTCTATATATATATATTACNAATGTACTGTAGCATTAAACTCAAAGATGCCTCTCTCCCTCTCTCTCTCTATATATATATATTACTCTCTCTCTCTATATATATATATTATGTGCAGTATTTTGGGTGAGGTGGTGAACATACGTTATTTTCTCTCTCCTTGTCACTGGTATTTACAGGTCTGGAGAAAAACCCAAATCAATAATTTAAGGAGACAGACATAAGACTGAGATTGCTTACTTTTTTCAAGTTATACTCCATGAAAAGCGTATTTTGAACTTTCCAGGGGCTATTGAAAAGTGTGTGGTTTTGGTCATTGTTATTAGGTATTTACTTGCAGAATTTAACAAGTCAATCCAGCATTATTTGGCAGAAAGGAAAAAAAAAGAAAACAGTGAAATCAAATAACTGCCAGTAAACAATTATCCATATTGCTTCTAGCTCCTCATAGGCCTTGTAATTTTAGCTTATTTATTACAGAATACATTACTGTAGATCACATTGTTTAGTTCCAATTTAACATGCCTGAAAGTTCAGAATTTTGCATGCAGATGAAGATGTGCATAGCTGGATGAGTCTGCTGCAAGTTCAAAATCTTCATGGGTGGCTTCTTTGCACATCGCACTTTGGATTTTTTAAAGCAGATTACAATATTCCTTTGTATATGTTCTATGGCCAGGCTCAGATTTTATGATTTTTGGCATTCATATTTCATGTGTCCTTTGTTTATTTTCCGTTAAGGCAAATATTCACTGTACCATTCTCCCTCTATCTTTATGGTATTTCTATTGTGCCTTTATTATTACATATAAAAATGAAGCACAGTTATGCTAATATACAGAAAAAATATACAGAAAAAAGTAAGGCAGATACGTGAAAGAAAAATTATCCTGTGTTTTCTGATCCTCTGCTTTTTCAGTGGCAGTGAAGTTAATTCATTTACTTGGGTGGTGTTCAGTTACCTGTGACTTTAATAGTTTGGCATCATTTTTACACTGACATCTTAGCTCAGTTTTACAGAATGCAGGTATATCTGCTCAAAATCCGAAAGGATAAATCTTAATGTACTATATTGAAGTTATTATGTTTATATTTATTCCTTGGGGGAAGAAAACAATTTGGATCAAATGCCATGTTTTGGGTGAGAACTGGTGTTGTTTTTCCCTTTCACTTCAGGTTGACCATTAGAAGGTTGCTCATGGCTGAACAATATTAGATCCTGCTCCTAAAACAGCGTGTTGCTTTATGAGAGAGAGGAGATGGGCATTTGGGTACCCACTTCTTTGTGGGGCGTTCCTGTACAGCAGGGCTTAGGACGTTGGTTTTCTGTTTTTTTTCCAAAAGAAGGTTTTCTTAAATATTTCATGCATAAGAAGTACAGCTTATGAGAGGAAAAAAAAAAATTCTCAAGTGTAAGAAAAATGCATTAGCTTGCTTTCTTTGTCCAGTTTGCCTCAGTTGTATTTAGGAAGCGATATCCTCTGTGGTCTGACGTACAGTAAAAATATCAGTGTGATAATCAGATGAAAATAGGCCATTCAGGGTAATTGTAAATCCCGTGGCTCTCTGCTTGGGAATATGCTTGGCACACTGCTAAGATGAGAGGAGTTTGGACCAGTCAAGATACAGCCCCTCATGAGCATCTCTGTTAATTCAGATGATAGGGATGTTGTCAAACCAATCCCAGTCAAAAGAAGAAATTGAAATTGTGGTTCGAGCACACTCATAACAGTGTAAAAAGTTCTTTCTTCAAGATTCTAATATTTTCTGTTCGCAAAACACAGATAAAGATGCATCTTTACTTCTCTCTTTGAGTCCTCTTGCTTTCATTTACTCATAGCTTGCAGTCTGTGTAGGTGGGTTAAGAATTTATAAGAGTTTGCAGGTCATTCTCACCGTTTTTCTTTCATTACTGCTTCTTGTTTTCATAAAGGAAATCACAGTGATATGAGTAGAATTGTTGAAGCCTGAATATGTAACAGAAGTGGTTTATCCTAGCAAAGACAAGGGAGGAGAAACAAAGCAAGAGGCAAAGTCTGAATGTAGGTTCTACTAATTAAGCACAGCAAGTAATTTAGATGTGAATCCTCCTGTTTTACAATGCTAATGAGAATAATGCTGACAACTTACAGATGGAAAAATATTTTCTTAGGTAAGACTAAAACTTTAGTTCATTATAAATCCCCAAAATTAATCTCACTTTTGCATGAAAAGTTACTTTCTCTGTCACGTTTTCCATTAGAGGAATGTGTCCAACATTTGCCCAAATTTTACATAAATAAGTTAATCTGGTTTAGTTATGTGGGATTTTTTTTAATGATTGTACATTGAAGATTCACTGATCTGATGAAGATTGCATTATTATTATTATAATGCCAAATGCTCAGTTCTGATAAATCTGAACATTCTGTATTCTACTGATACAGGTATCCATTCCATTTCCATTCTTTTCCCTTTTAGAAATATCTCAGAATCTGAATTTCATTTCAAGCCTCCAACAATAGGGCCACTTTTGAGATTATGGATTTCCTCGAGCTTACACTAAGGAATAGACTTCCTTTTAAGAGAATTTCCGACAGTTCTGTGCCACAGTGTCACTGGTTGCAGAGATCTGGTTTATTCGCTTTCGTTTTCCGTAGGTGACTCCTTCATCCAGTTATCAGGGGACTCGTACATTGCTGCGGGGATGTTTTCTATTTGAAAAAACTGCAAACTGAACTGCAAGTCTAAGCAATGTTCCCCGAGGTTTTCTTTCAACTTTTTCTTTCCTTTTCCTCATTCTTGCAGCTGCCTGGGCATCAAGGTGTGATTGCACGGACTTCGTGGGACTGTTGACCGCTCTAGTGTTGTCTTGGCTCCCAACTCGTCCCCTCTGGGTTGCTCCTTGATTTAACCGGAGGCTTCATTTCAGAGCAGGGCAAAGTATTTTTCCCCTTCTGCAATCTGATGACTCAAATATACATCCATGTTTCATGTTTTATCATGTTACATAAATAATCTTATCTATCCCTGCAGTATTTCTGTTAGCTATATCATTGCTAAATTTTGCAACAATATGCCCTTTGCAGTAAAATGTCACCAAAAAGTTATATACTGTAATAATTTTCATCTGTTTCATAAAGACAGACAATTTTCAAGATTCATGTTCATTTCATCATTGAAATCCGAGTGGTCCTACATTAATTTATAATGAAACCCCATGCACCCTTTTACATTGATCACTAATTTCCTGTCGTCTTGATATGTGTTAAAATAAACTATAGATATAAAGGGCAAGTTATATGCCTGACACTGTTAAGTTAAATAGAACGTACTTGTGTAACTCATCCCTGTAGTCTTTTATTTCGTAGTGAAAACTCATGAAACCCAATGACAAGAGATGGGTTGCATTTACCACGCAGATGATTCGGTGTGTTTTTCATTTCTATCTCCAGAAAACCTGCTTAACAGGAACTTTTAACCACTGGGCTGTAACCCACAAAGCTTTTGAATGCAGCCTGCAAAAAGGTTTTGAAGTCAAATATAAAGATATTACAGTGCAGCTGAATATTAGCAAGTGGCCTCCAAATGAAAAACACTGTAGAGGGGGAAAAAGATCATATAAGTTAAGAGCATACCGGGAACTGCTCTGAGGTACATCTAGTTCATTTATCCTGTCCGACAATAGCTAGTTCCAGGTGCATTTACACACCATAAAAGTCAGATGTGGATAATCTGTCCTAAAGCACTGGCAGGTGGCTCTGATAGAGCCAGAGACTGATTTAAGTCAGGATTATGATGTTGAGGGTCTCTCCAGTTTTCTCATTAATTATGATAAACCTATTGGAACTGGCTGCTATGGTACAGTTTTACTGGGAAAATGTCACTCCTACAGGAACTTTCCAAATCCCAGGTGACGGTTTCTGCTCCGAGATGGTCTAGGGGCGATAGCCCCAACAGACAGGGAACAGAAGGCACTTTCTTAGGGATATGGACCAGTACGGATAGCGGTGGTGCTTGAGGAGGGCTTCAGTGCCGCTCTGGTAGGTTATTTTTCCCTAAATACATGAAAATGGCAGGAAATACTGATACTAGAATTACCTTATCAAATAATATAGTGTTTTCATTCTGATTAATTGATAGGTAAGCGCTGTTCAGTACCCCATCAGGAAGGAAACTGTATGTTGAAAGAAAGAACTTGCTGCTCTCTGTTGCCATGAGTGTCTGTGGGCGCACACAGTGCTGCAGCAAGTACTGGTTTAAAACACTGTTTATTTTGGTGATTTCTCTGTGGTGTAGCATTTTGAGAGCGTATTTTGTTTCCTGGGAATTCTAGGTAACAAGGGTGATAATATTTTATCTTAGTCTCCTGTTTCCATGTACTGGTTTTAAGTCAAGCAGAAAGCTTTACATTTTGAGCTAATGGAACTGATTTACTATCCATTTTCTGTTCCCCATGTCTTATAATGCCTATAACCCACATCTTTCTTCATCTGTGTCATTTGTCTTTCCATTAGAAAGTGCAGGCCCTCATCATTTCTTTCCAGAGATCAGGTAAGGAGTTTCCTCATGTGTCCTCATGACAGGTGACTATGGTTCTCATTTAGAAGTCAACCTTTGCCAAAAATTATCACTGAGAAGCTTATGAGCATTTCCTTATGTTCCCTCTTGCATGGAGTGAAGGACATCGCTCCTAATCCAACAATAGCTCCTTGAGCGTAATTGTAGCATTTAAATGCCTGTTAATGGCCTTCTGCCAGGAGAGAGCAGAGGCTCCTTAGGGTGTAGCTGTGTTCGTGGAGCAGTTTCTTGCTCAAGCACATCAGTTTTTGCAAGAAATACTTGGCAATCAATTAAAGGAAAAATGCGTAGTAATTTCAAGGAAAGGCTGAGCAAGTTGAACCAAAATATTCATAAGGAAAGTCATGCAAAGGAGGCAGTAAGGTGGCTTCTTAAGACCTAAGGACACCAAGGCAAAGATCATATAAGGCTCCCTGTGACTTGTAACAGCTATGCCAAACAAGCTGGGAAAGCAAGTGGGAATGATGCCTGGTGAAGAGAAAAAACCCTCAAGACTTCCAGATGGCAATGGTGGTTTCATTTGGAAAGAAATTGAACTTCAAAGGCCTGAGCCGCCTGAAGGGAATACCCTAATGGAGAAATAACAGCTAGAGAAACTCAGTCTGTAATAATAAATAAAAGTAGAAACAGTAAGTGAGCCTCCCGAATTAGGCAAAGCAAGATGAAATGTCCTTTGCCAGCGAGAGAGAGTGTGAGTGAAGATTTTCTACCTGTCAGTGTAATATAACATTTCATACCATTTGGGAACCTTCCTTATTGTTTCCTCATTTCATCCCTACTTTTCAGCTCTCTCTCTGGATCTACCCTAAGCGTTCTTCTCTGCTGCTGCCCTGCTCCCCTCATTTTCTTCCATTTCCCTGTTTTCTTTCAATTATTTTTATCCAATCTTTAATGCATCAGTTTAGAATTACTGACTGTTCTGAGTACCTCAGGTCCAGTTGTCATTTCCAAACCACTCTATAGGGTCACTCCTCGATACTGTCTCTGGAAAAGCAGGTAACCGATGTTACAGAAGGTGAAGTATTATAAAAAGGGATAATATGAATATTTCAAGACTAGCTGTTGTTTCTTCAAAGTATGCTATAGTCATATGGAGGGATTGCTCTAAATATTGACAATATTGGATAAAATTCAATGAGGTGTATTACATACCTTTAATTTAGAAAATTGGATGCCCCGTTTTGGTCTCGTAATCCATTTGCGTCGTTAGCAGGCGTTTTATTTTCCATGAACAATGTATAGTTCTGTAGCACGGGTTTGGTGCAGGATGTTTCCAGAGCCCCATTTTACCCCGCAAGCCACTTCGATGAGTGTCCCTTATAAACAGTGAAACTGGATTCTACTCTATCCCCTTGAGCTTATGATATCTGAGGGTGTAAGTAATGGCTAAAGCAAGAGGATAATGCAANCTGTAGCACAGGTTTGATGCAGGGTGTTTCCAGAGCCCCATTTCATCCCGCAAGCCACTTCGATGAGTGTCCCCTTATAAACAGTGAAACTGGATTCTGCTCTATCCCCTTGAGCTTATGATATCTGAGGGTGTAAGTAATGGCTAAAGCAAGAGGATAATGCAAAAGAAGCCTGCATAGTTCTGTGACCTGTAAGTCACTGCATGGCAAAAATAAGTCGCTTCAGCCTCTGGGTAGGGAAAAGGGTCCTGTGACATTTTCTGGATTCCAGAAAGCAGATTTTGGAGGGTAAGTTAGTGATAAAAATATGTGTTTCATAAAACATATAGTGTTTATATATATATTTATAGTGATAAAAATACATGTTTGGAAAATTTAAGTGACAGATAAATATGCAAGTTGTTATGATAGGAGTGGCAAAAGTGTTTGACTGCATTCAGCACTGAGAAGAATTTTTTTTTCCCAAGCTGAAGCATATGGGGCTTAAAGAAAGAAACTCAGGAGCTCTGAAAGATTGTGATTAATGACCTAATTAGAGAGACTTAGTTGGCATAGTTAAACATTGCCCTCCTGCATCAAATAGAGAAAAAGATGCTCTGAAATTATGATGGTTTGCTCCCTTTTTGTTAGCCAGATCCTGTCATGGAGATGGGCACCACCTGACGGGCACAATACACTGCAAGCCCCACGTCCTGCTGCTGCAGGACCTGGGAAATGGTCAGTGGGAAGGGAACGGGGCTGGAAACGGACTGCCAAACCCCTGGAAATAGTTACTCACAAGAGGACAGTGCGATTCTGATGGGGTTTGCTTGGCTTCCTAGTCGCCTTCTGCTGCTTCTGCTGTATTTGCTCACCATTAATAGAAAGTGCATACACCTTGCAAATAAAATAGGGCAGGGGAAATTCTGCCTTTTTTTTTTTTTCTTTCTTTTTGTGCTCATTTTTCCCTGAAGTAGGATCTTCTTGTAGAATTCCATCTGGAAGTACATCTTTTCTTCATCTTGTAAAGGTTTGAATATGTAAACAGGGAAACCTCTGACCTATATAAACTACGCATTGCATTTCAAAGGCATTTAAATAATATCTTAAACTGCCACCCATCTGCCCTTATTAATGAGCGAACAGCCCCGAAAAAGATTTTTAACTTCTGAGTATTTGAATAAATTACCTAGCGGTCAAGACTGCACGGTGCAGTGGCAGATTTTCCATGTGGTAATAAATGAAGGTGATTTAATCATTATCAGCCAATGACCTGCAAAATTTCATTTTGGAACAAAGCTGTTTTAACCTATTGCAATGTAAAAGTCAGTTTAAAGCGGGTAAGAGCCTTTCTTCCCCATCTGAGGCAGCCTGAGGGGGCTGGAGCTGGTTTCGTGAAGGGTCAGCTCCAAGATCTGCTCATATCTTGGCGAGGCTTGTGCCAACGCGGGGCTGCTTGTGCCTGTCCTGAAGCCACTTGGAGAAAACGCATCTAAATCCAGGTGGGCAGTTACGTTCCAGTGTCTGACCTGCTTGTGGAACTGGTAGGAATTGGAGACACCCAGTGTTATGGCACTGTCCCTCAGCTCAGTTCAGGAGATGTTGTTATTTTAATAAAACACGAGTGCAGATTTGCAGCTTTGTGGCAGAACAACGTATCCAGCAGGCTGAAGCAAGTCAGCTTTTTCCAGGGCTTTTATTGTCTTTCAAACTTCTTTCATGTTTACTTAAATAACTTGAAATAAGTTCAAACTTATTCCATGGAGGTGGACTCTCTCCGTGCACTTAGTTTCTCTTAATTTAGGCATTTAAACTAATTCGATCGCTTTGAATCCTAGAGAAGAAACGCTTAGGCAGACAGTCTCGTTGTGCTTATCAATAATATGATGCTGAAGCTTTTGCAGCAATCGCATGATGTGCAAAATCCTGCCTCCCGCTCGCTCTTCCGCTCGCGCTCCATATGGCCGCGTTGAGGTGCGTTTCTCGGCAGAGATTGTGCCTTAGCAGCCGAGTCCCTTCAGGTGCCGGGCTCCATCTGTGGGTTAATTCCCAACCATCCTTCTTACCAGCACTGCTGGAAGCAGCTGTTGCCTTTCCCTTAGTGACATGCAGGTCAGGAGATGACCCTAATGAATGAGCCGGCAGGAATTTCTCTCTCCTGTCCTGTCTGTTGGTTGGTCTTCATTTTGCCAGAGCACCTAGTGCCGTAGGATAAACCGGCAGGTTTTTCCACCCCATCTTCTCTTCTGATAGTGGATTTTATTTTTATTTTTCTCACTGAAAGGTTTGTCATGCAAACTGGAAAGTGGTTCACGTGCATGAGCATAGGTAACGTTGGTGTTCAAACTCCCCTCTTTAATCGCTGTGTTTCAATGGTGCTTTTTGTGAACAGGAAGAATCTAAGTGGGACTCAAGTTATAATATAAGCAGGAAAAAAAGCTCAAAATATGGTCTTAAGTATGAACATTTGTCTTTGCTTTAAAACAGATTAAAATATAGTTGGAAGGAATATATCCTTTTGTCCCTGTTCTACAAATTCTAAGGTCAAGTATTGAATTCATCACTCTGTTCTTACCTGGGAAAAACTGCTGTGAAATGGAAATTCTGACTGTTTAAGGATCCAATCCTTGTTGTGTTTTATGGCAAAAGAGGTTATTTTGTAACCTGCTCTCCTGGTTATCCTTGCCACAAGGAAGCTGTGCTCGTGATTTCTTGACAAATGCTACAATATTCAACAGGATGTTAGAACCCGCATGTATTTTGTGCCTGAAAAGTGTTTGGAAATACTTGTTTTAGAAAGGTAGTGGAAATAGCTTGACCTAAGAAAATGTTTACAGATCTTTAGTGAGAAAAACGTGTCTGTTTTTCTTTGTGTTCAGTGCAGTTTAGCAAAACCAGTCATGAGTAACTAGTAAATCCAAAGCCTGTTCACAGTGCAGAGAGGCTTCTAGTGTTGTCAGTTGCTCTGTTTAGTTTTCATTTAATCTGCAAGTATTTTGGATCCGGAGGGACTTGGGCAAGTTATTCTACAGTGCAGAAAGGCAATGGAGAAGGTTCAGGTGGAGTAAGACCAAATGTCTGTGGATGCTACATGCAAAAAGTTACATAAATTTAGCCTGGAAATAAGTTTGGTTGATTTTTTTAGGCAAGGTGCTAGCCTAGGTAAGCCATGTGCTACTCTGGCCGCACGAATGTCCTCTAACACACTAATTGAAACGCAGATGCATACACTTTGACGCCCAAAAATTAAGCTGTAGTGCTAGATTTCACTTCTCCATCGATTCAGAACTGAATTTGGACATTAATAATGAGGGCTGGAGGCCTGCGTGAGCTTGGGGCTACTTGTGCTATAGGGGAGCCAGAATGTAGGAGGCCAAAGCAGAGCCGTGGAGCGGCTCCTCTGACGGGACTGAAAGACAAGAAGCAAAAGAAAAATTATGATTAAGGAACAACACTGTTTTATGTTCAGACTCTCCAAGATTTGCGACACAAATAACATTTTATTTCTCAGGCAAAAGCAATCTGGTCACTTGCCAGCTTATATGTCCTATTAAAATATGTTGTTAAATGGGATATCCTGCTTTGCAGCTGTGCATTGGCTCTGGAAGTTTGTCTTTAAATTTGTATAGATTTGGAGGTATATATTTAAATTTCTGTACCTCTTAGGGGTAAATAAATATATTAAAATAAGCTATGGGTTGTATAGTACAGTATAACAATGATAAATGATGTTGTGTGTAATTTTTCTACTATTAACATAAAGTAATATAAACTGAAGGACACTAGTCTATTGAGAGAGTTAGTAGCTAATGTTCCATATCAGATGTGGACAATGTCAGGACTGAATACAGATTAGGCAGTGTCCTTTTCTCCCCAGGGGAATTAAACTTTGAGACACCACTGGCTGCCAATGGTTTTACTGCATTTTGTTGGTGCCTGTGGTGCCTTTCTTGGTCTATTAATTCAGAAGCTGTAAATGACAATGTGAGCAAAAAAGCTTTTCCAGGGGGATGCATTTCGTTTATGTATTCTTGTATCTACAACACCTATTCTATCCGTTTCATCACAATAACTGTTTTTCAAAAAATGGTTAGATTATCTACACTTCTGCCTGAACCTTATCAGGCTATTTCTTTTTTAATTTCTTTTCTCTTATTTGGGATAGCTGAAGTGATACTTTAGAGAAACTTGGAATGATCTGGGAAATTTAAGTATGGAAACGGATTTTCCCTATCCTCTCGTTTTCATAATTTGTTTAAGAAATAAGATTTTATAGGATGAAAACACCAGGGAAGCTCTAGGAATACATGCACACTTAAATAGACATCATGTTTCCTTAGAAAATACTTGCTTAAGCATTAAGTGATTTTTAGAAGTGCTCATGTATGTTCTTTAGTGACTGTGTTTAATAGTATTTCTAATCAATAACGTGAAATGAAAAGATGCGGTTTTAAGGATTTTCTAAAAGTAACCTGGTTACTTACTGGGAATGTTGTCTCATTGGCTAATACAGTAGGCTTTAACTCTGGTGAACGTGGGGACTGTGAAAAATTTGCACAGATAGAAAATTGATATTGGAAATAGGTTTGTGCGTATTGCAAGAATTGTAAGATAAATAGATATTGCATTTATAATCCGGGAAGCATGATGATGAATTCAGTAAAATCTGAAAATCCATTAGACATTTTATTTTAGTTGTTATAACTAAACTTGGCTACTTGGCTTTGTTTTTTTTAAAAAAAAAAAATACAACACCAAATGTTTTATTTTCCTTAAAAAATGTATTGTTCAATTTCACTGTTATCAAGGAAATACTTTCTTACATATTTTTCACCCCAATACCTCCATATCCAGAACTCCTGTGAAGCAGAAGCCCGGATCCCTTCTATTGACTTGCACATTGTTATTCTTCAGTGGTCTTTGGTATGATACGTTTGTCATGGTTCGTAAATTTTATCGTTGCACTAAAAACAGGGTTAGAATATCCTCAATGCAATTATAAAAATGTATTAAAACTGAGAAGGATAAAAATATGGTGCAAGATGAGCTTTTAATGATTGTATAAATGTTCACTGTTCCATGGAAAAAATGGAGCTTTTCAACATAGGCATAATAGTGAAAGACAAGTGTAGGGCCAAGTTTTATTCTCCTGGAATTATGTGAGTTTTCAGCACAGAACCAGTGTTTTAATTTCTGCTTGCAAAGGTGAAGGTGTGCAGGCTCAGAAAAGAGCAAAAACTCAACCCTCCTTTTGATTTGCAATTATAGAGGGATATATCCTTTTCCACTGTTCAGGATGCTGCAAGTCATCTGGAATATTACGTTGCATTTTGCTTGTTCCTTAGTTTGGTGTGTATGAGAAATAAATGTTTCTCTGAACTAGACTGAACTATCCAAAGTCGCATCTTTGGGAAGATGGGGAAGTGAACAACTGCTATTGCAGTAATTTACTGTTCTGTATTTTCTTTTCTGTCATGGGTGTGCACAACCATCTGAGTCCTATTGACAATACTCAAAGTGCAAGGAAAGAAAACTGGAAGAGGTGGCATGAAAAATTGAACTACCTGGCCTGACCTGACTATGGCAATTTTGGGAGGTGTTTTATGTGATGATAGAATTGTAGAGGAGATCTATCCTCACTAATACATGGTGCAAGAGACTCTTCTATTATGTGTGATGACATACACAGCTCTCTGTAGTACATTATTCATTCAAGGCTCTATTTGAAAAGGTCTTATGTCCTATATAAAACAGGCTATTATGTGATGCATACGCAAAAGAGAATGGATGTGACATTCCCCTCGAACTACACAAACCCTTTTATTTGGAATTACCGAATATACATTAGGAGTTATTTTTGCTAGGAAAATAATCTGAATTTAAAATTTAAAATACACAAAGTGTATGATATGTTAAAAGAGGCCATGTTGCAAAATTTAAGGGATTTTACATGAATGTACAGATTACCCTAATCTGTTTGGAAAGATTCAGTGTCGTGATAAAATATATTTTCTTCAATTAAGTTTTGACTTAAGTTTGAGTTCCTTTTGCAGGCTGTTCTCACTTTGCTGCCATGTGTCATATCCACTTGTTCTCACTGTACCGCTCTCTCCATAGTGAATGTTGTTGATGGTAATATAGCATCCTCGTTTGCATTTAAAACATCAATTATCAGAACATAATTCTTGTCAATAATACTGATTACCAAGGAGCTGAATGTATTTCCAGTAAGTTATACTAAATCATGTGATTTTTCTACACAATTCTTCCCTGTGCTTTTGTGCAACATTGAATGACACAGTACAATTTTTTTCTTGTGCTCTTAATGTTGTTAATGCAGCTTTTCCTGAAGTCATTGCCATCTCTGCCTGCCTCTGAATATGGACATTGCTTGTCTGGCAGGTCAAGAACAAGGAAGCAAATAACGACCCTAAAATTATGCTTTGTGCAGGGGTTTCTGGACAAATTACAGGGAGCTGGAAGGATGCTCGGAGCGGCAGGTGACCCACGTCCTCACTGCATGAACCTGGACCTCAGGGGAAGCTCTGGTGGGTGCCACTGGGCTTCTAGCATTAACGCTCTGGTTAAACACACTGGAAAATCAAGTAGAAAATGAGGTTGAGTTCCAAGGTTATAGCATTCATGTCCACCTGAAAACCTGTTAATCTCTTTTCTGACAAATATCTTGCTCAGGTGCATGTCAGAGCCAAATCCAGAGTTGTGGTGCACTGTGCAAAAGACACGGGATAGGACACTGTGTGTCCTCGACACTGTCAGGCAAAATAGATGTGCAAATATCTTTTTTTTAGTGACTACAGAAATGTAAATTTTCAGAAAGATATTTTTTTAAATGTACCGAGTATGTTTTATGCAGTGGTATTAGAAGATAGGAACACAATAATGCTGAAATCAAACCAGGTATATATGTGATTTGAAGATGTTTCTTTGCTGACATTAAACCAAATGAGATCAAGCCAAACACACCAAACCTTGCATATTTTATTGTTGAATTTTCCCTGTGCTATTCCCTGCATAGCCAGTGATGCATGAAAAAGTAGCATAAAGTATCACATAAGCATAGTTCTTTATGGATGTGTAATTATCGGAGAAAAAGAAAGATATGTGAAGTGTGTGTATACAGAATGCGAAGTATCTGCTAAAGCTAAAGATTTGATTGGAGAAGGGCAACAGATTTGACTTACAGTGTGTGGAAAAGTAAATACATCTTTAAATAGTCCCAAATAAGTAAATCACTGGTGCCATGCCAGTCCATCCAGTGTTCTTCCAGATTGCTTCCTGTATGTGTTCTCCTTCAGAATTTCTCTTACATATTTAGCAGTTTTACAGCCCTGTTTTTCAACAACCTGCCCGTAAAGCCCAACTTCCCTCATGACATGAACCCAGCGACAGGCTCCCAGGAGAAAAAAACGAGGTGTAATTGTAAATACAGTGAGTGTTGGGTCTCACGTAGCTGTTGGGGACTTCCTCCTGGCTTTAAAAACCTGAAATAGTGACCCCAAAAGCATCTTTATTTATTTATTCTGGAAGATCAGGGCTGCTAGACCAGTTACTTCTGTCATTTTGATTCAAAGATTCACTAGGGATGAGGCAATAGGATTCCCGCCCGGTTAAAGCACTGGTAGGAAGCCAAGTACAACCCCAGGTAAACGTAAGGTGGAAAGACCAAATGTGCAGGGCCCATGTGGAGGTGGCTGAGGTTTTTTCAGGTTTTCCAAGCACGTGCTCCAAAGGGAAGACCCAAGAAGGCCCTTTCGCCCGCGCTGGGGCCGCATCACCTCCGCCAGGCACTTCCTAACAAGCACTAACTGGGGACCTGCAAAATCATCACTGGGTCTGAGCAGCACTGAGGGCCCTCTGACCCTGGTTTTGTGGTGAGCTGTGGTAGTTAGCAAAGTGTTAATCACTTTCCTGCATTAGGATTTCAGTGTCCAGTCCTCACCTTGCCAAATAACGTTACTGCCCCCTCCTCAGCTGCCAGGCTAGTGCTGCTGCTAATTGGGCTGCGTGGCGTTGAATGCGGTGTGTTTATCTGCACTGTCAAGGTATTTACGTGGGTAATATACATCTCTGCGAGCAGCTTAACGCCAAACCTACAGAATCCCCCCTGGCCGCGTTGCCTCCCCAAGGCGGTGCTCCCGGCTGCATAAATCCCCGCTCCGGCAGTGGCTGCGCCTGCTGCTCCTTTGCCCTCAATTTCAGCGAGATGGGCCATTGAAAACTCATTACAAGCTGTTTAGACTCTGACTTTGACTTTTGCTCAGCAGTGAACAAAATTAACAGCTCTTGGAGGTAGCAAAAGAGGCACCGAGCCAAAAAAAAAAAAAAGAGAGAGAGAAAAGACATTTAATATTATCTCTATTAGTCATGCAAACAAGCTCAAGAGCAAAGTATATGCACCCCGCGCATGGCTGTGGCTGCGGTGCCTCCGGTGAGCCCGGCCCTTCTCCCAGCTTCTCATACCATGTAGAGAGGCTCCCCTGCATGTCAAGCAACAAGCCTTGGAGGGGAGCAGAATTGCTTCATAAATTTAACCATCACTTTCAAAATTCTGTTTTTTTTCTAATTTAGTGCTTGATAGTTTTTATGTGATCATTTTAAAGTGCTGTTTATAGCAAAAGTTACCTTGATAGGGTGGTTTCATAGAGGAAAAAGGTATATATGCATATACATACATATATATGTAAATAATCAGTGTTGAAATTGATTTTTAAATGAAGATATTCATTTACATTTGAAAAAAGCATTTGAATCTTTTCTAATTATGAAAATGACATTATTTTAGAATCCTAAAAGTATTTATTATGGAATTTTAATGACAGTCCAATTATTATATGTTTCTGAGAAAGCACCAGAGTTTATAGGAATATTTATCCTAACAAGTAACAACTCTGGTGATAAACTTTAAGTCCTGATCACTTTAATTGCTAAACATCTATGGCATGTTATTCTAATGGTTATAAAGATTTCTCTTAACCTCCCCCTTTTTTTTAATGCTCATCTTTTGCGAGAGATTAGAGAAATAAGTTGGCATCCAAATTGCATTTGGAATAGGAGCAGTAAAACACTTGGGGGGTGGAAAAAAAAGGCAATGCAAACAATTCAGGAAAGAAAATTCTCCTTAGTTGGTGCGCTGGGGTTCAGAGCTGACGAGCAGGACAGAAGAGGCGATATATACACTAGAAAACAGTGAAAATTAATGGGTACTTTATGTACCAAGTTAAGCTTCTCTCCCATGCTACATTTGGTTTGAATGAAGTTGCTCTCAATCCCTAGTTTTCCAGGCAGAGAGGTTGGAGTAAAACGTGGTCAAGCACCTGGTTTAGGGCACGCGGGAAGCCAGCTGCTAGAAAGGGAGCTGGAACCTGAAGCCATCGTGGTTTCCAATTCCGTTGTGCCTGTCCTTAACTGCAGCAACACTGACCTTCATGGAATTCCTTTCAGGAGAGCTTAAAAACGCACGAAATATTGCTTGCTCTGTTTAGCAGCTATCACTTTATTTCCTTCAGCATCCCACTGCTGTGGCAGGATCCCGTGAAAACTCAAATCCCGATATCGTTGTGTCCTGCCCAGTAGTGTCGTGGCTCTGCACTGAAGGGTAGTAGCAATCAGTTCATCTTGTTGGCCCTGCAGAGATGCACTCTACACCCTTGATCTTGCCTCTGATTCCTTTAAGTTCCCCCCGCACAACCATTCCTAACCATTGCACTGACCTCTTTCAGCAAAAATAGAGGTGCAAAAAACGTTTTCCTTGAAGAAACAGATAGGGAATGAATGGCTTCTAGGGAAGAGTTACTGCAGAGAGAAATCTAAACAGTTTAGCTCTTATTCCCATTCTAAATGGCATTGTGTACGAATGTATGAATGCATGTGCAGTGTATGTAAGTATATATAGTTTTGCCTTCCTTCCCCGCTCCTCTTCCCCGTGAATCCCAGTTTACATAAGCTGATGAAGGTCAGGCAGGAAACAGGCTATCAGCATCTTATACCACAATGTCAAAATACTTAAAAGTGTTTGCAGAGCCCAGTGACACTCAATGAATTTAAGACTGGCAGACTAAAGCAGAAATAAAACTATTCTTACTCTTCTTAACTAGGACAGGGGCCTTGGTGGTTTATGGTTGTTTCAAGGTCCATTAATCCTTGAATCATGAGGTCGTGTAAAAAATGACAGCTTTAACATTCAGTCCCTGGGTTTATTTAAAATGTTTTTACTTCGACACTGTTTCTAATTAATAACAGTGACTCTATAACCCGATTCAAATATCTGGAGAGCCAAGAGATGGGGATTCACAGTCCTGCCTAAGACATTTGATCAATTATGGCAGGAATGTTTGGCCTCACCTGATTGTCCCAGGGAAGGACTTACTCTAACAAGGAGAGAATAACATCCTGTCCTGCGGTGTCCTGTGGCCTTTGTGGATCTGGGGGATCAACGGGATGTGGCCATGCAGAGCAGCTGCAGGTGCACACGCCTGTGTGCTCATGTGGCCCATGTTCGTGCTCAGGGATCTGCCAGCATCCTCCCTCCAGATAATAATAAATATAATAAATATATAAATATAATAAAAAAATAATGCATTGGAAAGAAAATGGAGCTGATGGGTTTCAGAGCCCACAGAGCTGTGGTCTCATGTCAGCTGCAGCCTGGTAAGATAGGCTTGATAGGATTCCTGATGGGAATGCTTTCAGTAAGAGTTCGTGGAAGTTCAGGGTTATACTCAAGAATACACTTTGTTGAAATCCACTGTTTTTCCTTTGGCTCGTGATCAGAATCAACAGAACTGTGTTGATAGAAATAAAATAAAAATTTATCTAGTCATTATCATTTGTCAAAAATACCAGCTTTGCTGACACAGTGAAGGAAGAGGCATTTTCTGTATCCCAGAATTGTTCTCTCTCTCTTTCTACCACTGTGCTTCCTATAAACAGATGTTCCCAGAGCCAAATATGCGGTCTTAAGCAGAAAACAATTAAACAATTGTAATTTGGAAGCTCTCAATGAAGCAGTGCTCGATACTACCCTGGCAGGAACAGAAGTGGCACTTGGCACCAAGGGGTCCATAGTTGAGCGGAACAATGCGGAGAGGCCAGTGCGGAAGGAGAGCGGAGCGGGAGACAGCGGGGACCACGTGGGGTTCTGCTTGCAGGAGGCTTGGAGACTAGACCCATGACAGTAACTTTTCTACTTTTTGTAAAGTAGAAGATATTTGCAAGTAGTCCACAACTGTTGGATATAATCCTGTGTTTGGACCCATGTAGATACCATGTAAAGCTTTGACCGGCTGGGGAGAGTCTTGAGCAGAGTGGGTTTCGAGATGCTTTCCAAGGAGGGTATAAATCTTGACAGGCACTGGAGGCACTTACTGTCCTCGGTGATGACTATTTATCTCCTTTCAGCTCATACCAAGGCTGTTGTCAGCAATGTCCTTTCTCCCATTATTTTTTGCCTTACCTCTCGCTCCTCTTGCCTTTCAGTGCACGGTTTAACATCGTCCTAGCTGTCCAGGAAACATAAAATGAACCTTTATGCCAATAGCATAACTCTGTGTGCCACAGTTACTTAACTCTGCTCGAAAATGCTAGCAAATACCAGTTAGTTTTCTCCTCCTTTTCAGGCCTCCAAATAAGCTGTTCAGAATTGCTCACCCTGTCAGTTAGCAGCAGCAGCAATTAGAGAGGTTGCTGAATTCCCCTTACCTGATAACGTCCTTTAGCTTCTTTATTTAGGTGTGTGGAAAAACCCTTTTGAGGGAACAGTTCAGATTCAAAGAGGTCAAAAAAAATCTTTTTCAGTAGGGACAGCTTTTCTGTGAAAGAAATAGTATCCCATGATGCAGTACTAGTGTATTTCAGACTCATTTTTTGGTAATCGGCCTACATAAAAGCAGTGAAATGCCTTTCCTATAGCTGGAGTGTTGAATCCGCCTTCTTCTTCACAAACCTGGCTGGAATTAACATGTTATGTTTTTGAGAATTGGGAATAAACAGACGAACAAAAGAAAGTAGGTATCAACATACCGTCCTTGCCATTGAGTCCCAGAAAGTCAGGAATTAATGACTTTTCCAAGAAAAGTAACACGTGGAAACATTTTGATGTCCACATATCAGCAAGTTGTTATTTATTGAAGACTTCACAATATTTCCATGTAATATTGGAATTTTCTTTTGCTGCTAATGATGCCTTTTTGTTTTCCAAGGTAGTTAATATAAAAGCTTGATAGGATAAAGCTTTCTTGGGAAATGTAGACCACGAAGACTGTACGGGTTGCAATGGGTTGAGTACGAAGGGAAGAAGCGAGGCAGGTGGCTCTGGGTGTGATGTGACATGGCCATGGCCATGATACACATAGGGATGACAGGGATGCCACCTGCCCCTCTCCCACATCCCTGTCACCCTGCCCGGCTTCTTCCAGCACCGGGAAGGGCATGGGGGCTCCGGCACGGTTTTCATCCGTCATTACATATATTATAAGCGAAGGCAAGAAGAAGCGTGTGATATAATTGGCATTTTTCTGCCGAGCAACTGACAGGGCTTTACAACTTATTTTCAGCAAGTGCGCGGCGGCTACTTTTGTTTCTGGGAAATGACAGTGCCTCGTAAAGGAGGACAGCGTAAAGTAGATTAGCTTCTCGAGCAGGAGTAATGCCATTATGACATTCTCTTGGACACTTTTCATAGCAGGCAGGAAAACCTGAGTCCATTTTTTTTAAGATAAATTACAGCACAAGAACAAAAAAAGACAAGTACTCTGTCATCTTGGCATAATGCTAGGGATTTGTGACTATCCATGCGTACTGCCTATACTGTGCTGTACATTTACACACAGAAGAAATATTGCTGGTCTCTACTGCTGCACCATGTTCAGAGCCCCAGAGTAAATGTAGTGTCCATTAAAGCGTCTTTATTTTCAGGGGCTTTATAACTCTGATAAAAATTCTTTGTGAGCTTTAATAGGACAGCAAGGCAGCCCAGCAGAGAGTTGTTTTGCAAAATCTTTAAAATGAAATGTCAACTTTAAAAAAAAAGGCCTTTTTGCTATTAGTATGAAACACTTATATAAATGTTAGGGTGTGTGTGTATTGCTGACTCCTGTGCACCTGTATAAAGTTTTTGTTAATTGTGTGGGAAAAATGGACCTAGAATGAGGAAAGACTGTGTTTTTCATAAAACACAAGACTGCATGGCACTTTCTAAAACTTTCCATGATACATGATCTTTCCTTACTTTACTGCAGAAAGTGGAAAGTTCCTATAAGTATCATTTTAGATGAGGATATCTTTATTTATTTTTATCTTTTCCCTTTAAAATCAATAATTAATAGTTCCTCAAGGAAAACCAGCAGCCTGTACACAGGAATGTGCCTGTGCCCAGGCCGGGTGACCCAGCTCCACCGTGGTGGGATCTTGCGATGGGAATATAAAAGGGGGGATTTACTTCTGCCGTCCCTGACTCTGCTGCTTCGCTATAAAACCTCCGGGTGAGACTGCTGCACAAGCTATTTGATGTCGGGATAATTTTCCCCAAGGTTTTGCTCAATAGCAGACCGCTTCGTTTTCCCCATTCCTGGGGCTTCCATTGCTTCCTGTTTTGCCCTTTTTCCCTTGACTTTTAAGAAAGCGACACTCCTCCCGCTTTTGTCCCATTTTTCACCTCCAGGAGGTGGTAATTCTATTGCTCAAATGGATTCCTGCTGGTTGCCAACACAACCATGTAATTCCGAGGGGAGAAAAATGCCTTATCTGCAGTTTTGATTTAAAGCAATTTCTTGAAAACATAATAAAGTTTCTCACCAATGGCATTAAAGTTAATAATCCTTAATGTTGAAAAGTGGTGGTTAAAAGAAATGAATGAGCACTTGAAGGTTGCACGCTTTTCTTTTAGCAGATAGGACTCACTTTGGGCTCGGGCAGAGCCGTACGTAGGGCTGGCACCGTGGGAGGCAGCAAAGAGCATCCCTGGCCCCAGACCTGGCTCGGGACCTTCCAAATCGTGTCCCCTGGTGCCCCAGGACGTTCCCACCTGGGACACGGGAAAGTGAGAAGTCGTTGGACTAAGGAGGGGGCCTCTCTATTTATTTTAATGTGTATTTTCTTTAGCTTCTGTTGTTTTCTCCTACGTATCTTCTTCAAAAAGTCCTTCGTCTACTTTAAAGGTTTTCTTTATATATTTATATATATGCATCAAATTCCTGTTTGAATATCTCCTTTCTAAGCTGTGTGAACTTAGGTCCTATAAGCTCACACTCTTTAGTCTGTGAATCAGACTCTCTTCTTTCCTTAATACCTTTTCAAGTGCTATATTAATATCATTTTATAAGGCGGTGACACAATATTCCAGTTGGACTTTGCTGGAGGATTAAATAATCCTGTGCTAACTTCAGCGGACATGCGCTCCCATTCTAGGCAGCTGTACCTACAAGCATATAAAATAGATGTGCTTGCAATCACTATTTTCCCCTACTTTTTCATCTCCCCTACCTTTTATTTTATTTATTTATTTTTTTAAAAATTAACGATGGGTCTGCCATTCCCCAAAGGTCTTTTCGAGCTCCTCCTGCTCACATTTATTTGCTATCTGCTTACCACCACCCAACGTGTGCTGCTTTACACGTGTCAACATTAATTTCATATGTCGTGTGTCAGCTAGGTTAGAGGAGAGGCCCAAACCGGCGTTGTTGTGGGGCTTGGTTTTTGGTTTGTTGTTGTTGTTGCCTTTCTGTTTTCTCTTGCCTCCTCCGTGTTCCGTTCCCTGCTAATTGCGCCCCGTCAGCAGATACAGCTAGTTTGCCGTTGCTTTTTTTTGACTAGGTCATTTATCTAGATTAGATCCTGGCGCGAGCTGCAGAGCAGCCTCCGGGGAGCAGCGCTCGGCAGGGCTCATGGGGCTACCCTGATTTCATGCGTGTATCTGCGTGTGTGCACGTGTGTGCACGTGTGTGCACGTCCCACGGGCTCATCACCCGCTTGCAGCCCCAAAGGCTCCACGCAACCCGCGGTCCCTGCTGCTCCGAGAAGCTTCGTGCCCACCGCTCCCGGATTTGATGCATTTGGCCGAGGCAAAGGGAAAACAAATGTTTTTGTGGGGAAACCCAGTAGCGTATTTGAAGAATCTGTGCTTGTACTAATGACGGCCGCGATGGTGTGTGTGAGCAGCACATGTGCGTGCACAGCTGTGCAAAACATCCCCCAAATCACTCCTGACAAAGTCACCGAAGATGCAGCACTCCAGCTAAAAGTGTGCTGATATTATTAGAAAATTAAGTCTGTGCATGTGCAGCAGTCGTTTTTGGCTGCAGCATCCTTACACGGCCAGAGTTGGTGAGGATCTCATATCTCTTAAATTCTCGTCGGCTGCTGTCTACCCGATTAATACTGTATTAATTCCCATACAGCCTGTCTGCTTGGAGAATAGAGATTATTTTAGATGGTCCACATTAAGTTTTAAGTTGACAGATTTAACAGCTATTTATCTCCAGGGAAAGTGGTCTTTCTAACTTTTTGAGTTAGCAAATGCTCCCTGCTGATATTCATTGCTCTTTTACATGTGTGCCAGGCCCCCTGGAAGTAATTAACAGCAGGATAAATACCTGGAAGATTATAAGGTTTACATTTTATTAAACATTTTTGAATTTCAATACCTTCCTTGTCATGAAAGCACTTCTGATAGTGAGCGTACACCCTCTAATAATGACACAAATCATATTGCTCTCAGCCATGTATCAGCATTCATTCCATTTGGCCCCTGCAAAATTATTCTGTGATTTATTTTTAAAGCAATAAACGGAAGGATGCAGCAGCACTTAACACGGCGGAGATAAGATGCGAAAAAAATTAGTGAACAATTGATGTAAAAAGCTTTGTTTAGCTCTTGAGTGGAATTTGTGTATAAAAGTATTTATTTGTTGTAATCCACTTTGCGTGAAGTGCAGCTAATTAATCTGTAGCCCGGCGCTCGAGCGGCGCTGCTGCGGGGGAGGCAGATGGTGCAGCCCCCTCCGGCGCTGCCGATGCCCTGGGATGGGGCCGGCAGGACCAGGACCAGGACCAGGGACACGGGTGTCCTACCTACAGGTCCTATCCTGGCGGAAGCAGCTTTTGCCACTCGGAGTTTTAAAATTTCCAACTTTTTCCTTTTTGTTTTTGGATAGGCAACACCGAATGTGACACGGGTTGTAACCCTGTAGGGTACAAATAGCCAAGCTCTGTGGTACCCCTTGTGCTGGAGGTTGTTCAGTCTGTGTGACCTGCACATCACTCAGTTTGAAAAGTTCTCCTCAGGGCTGCCTGCTTGGATGGGAGCATTTCTTCCCAGGCAATCAGTTATTTTATTTTATTTTATTTTATTTTATTTTATTTTATTTTATTTTATTTTATTTTATTTTATTTTATTTTATTTTATTTTATTTTATTTTTTTACTTTTTCATATTTCATATTATATATTTCATATTTTATATTTCATATTTTACATCTCATATTTTATATTTCAATTTTTATTTTTTGTTACTTAGAGAGGAATTTCTCTGAAAACAAAGCCCTATATTCTTCTCTTAAACATATGTCTTCTGCTGCCTGAAATGTAGTTCAGAGTTTATTAAACAAGCCAGAAAATTGCATGCTATCTCAGGAATGTGGCTATTTGCTGCTCTCCCTGAGATATGCCATATGCTTAGCAATGTTGTCTTAGTAGAGGAAAGGTCTGCTGTTAATGACTGCATTAATGTTATCGTATAATTTTTATTGGGTGATTCTCTTATCGGGTAGTATGAATGTATATTATGTTTGGTCAGTGCCTAATATTCCTTGGGAAGGGGAAAGGAAAATCTACAGTCGTTTGTGAAAACAATATTGCATTGTTTCTAATTGAGAAAGCAGTGTTTTGTTCTGGTATTTGGTGTTCCTGATGGCATGCAAAACAAAACAAGCTATCATTTTCCAGGGTTTGCCAACGACAGCATGAGTTCTGCATCTGCTTCGTTTCCACAGATGCAGTATATTAGCAAACTCAATATAGAAATTGTTTGACAAACTGGTTAAAGGCAGTATCAACATGACTGTTTTTGGAATAGCTTCGGTCATCAAAGAAAAAAAAGCACTTATAAGTGTATTTGCTTGTTGCTAATCACAGGGAAGGTGCTGAAGCACCCATTCCTGTAGGCGGGCTTAATATTGACATAACATTGAAATCCAGCCTTTTCTCATGCAAATCATGAAAATATATGCATAATTACAGTATGTTTTGCATAGGCAAACACATATTTGCATACAAGTATATTTTGCATTAAAGTGTACAAGGTTTCTTGTCTTTATTTAAAATGCATCTTTTGTTGCTTTGCTCTATCAGTGTTTTGATGCACTGGCTGCTTGAATTGGTGTTTATTTCAGTCGTCTTCTTTTCTGTGGTGTTTGGGTGCAGCTCTGTAGTAGGGATAGGAAAGTAGCAACGAGGTCTTACAAAGGAAGCTGTTAATGCTCTGCCATTTTCAGAATAAAATCAGAGAAGTGGAACCTAAGCTGGGAGGTACAGAAAGATTTTCACCCCAAAGCTTTATTTTGGTTTGGTTTGTGACTTTAATGCAACATTAAAATAGCTAACATAGTTAAAAATATAAAAGAAGAATATCTGTCTTTTATTAAAAACTAATTTCTCCTCTGCTGTGTGGAATGCTTTAATATTTGCAACAGTTATAAGCATGTTTTAGTAAAACCATTACAAACGAGTGTGCAGAATAGGCTACCCCATTATGTCACTGATAAAAGTGAAACAATTGAATATGACCCAAGGGTGGATTATTGCCACCAAGAATGGAGCAGAATGTGCATTACAGTTAGCATAATTGCACAGCTAACTGATTTCTTTTTCTTTAAATTAAAATTGCAATAGGAATCTACAGTATCTAATTTTGCTTACCAAGTCGTTTAGGAACTGTTTGCAAAGTAGAACAGACTGGAAGGAATATAAAGAAATGGGGGAGAAAAAAAAGCTCTTCTTGCATAAATTATTTCCTACAAGCAGCTGAAAGTTCTGGACTGCAGGGCTCTGGCAAAGCAGCAAAACTTTGCAGCGAAGGCAAATAAGCACTCACGGTCCCACAGTCCAAACATAATTATATGGATCTGCAGAAGTCAAATTAGCTACAACTTACCCAGCATTTAATGAAACTAAGGGAGAAAAGATGATGGCAAAATGGTCTCTCTCAATTTGTTTCTTATGTTTGAGATAACTTAGTCTCTATCTGGATAGAAGAAAGCTCCAGGGGCAGCAGATTCAAAACTTTGGTGTTATGTGGAAAAAGGCTGCTTTTGAGTTATTAATGGTCCAGGCTTCATTAACAAATCTTACTCGTGTAATTTGCTTGTGAGCTTAAATCTATATGCCCTTCTAAGTGCCTTATGTCACCCAGGAAAGTTTGTCTATTTTTAAAAGCTAATGTCAAGTTCAAACCCCGACTACCACAAAGCTGAAAAGCTACCAGAAGGTTTTGGCTCTCTTTTTCCAAGTTGGGAAACGCGTAAGACACAAAGCAAAATAGATACAGAACTTGGCTGAACTTTCCTTGCATTTTGCCAGTGAAAGCTTGCAGAATGCAGCCAACTTGGCGATTAAGAGGAGCCCTTGAGCCAGCACTAATTATGTCAACAAGTAGTTTGTGCTCCGTCCGCGGCGAGCCCTGCGCTCCTCCCGGATGGGAGGATGGATGTCGGGGATGGAGGGAGCCGAGCAGCTGCTCCCTTTGCCATTACTCCATTTAAGGGTGTGCTAACCTTGCAACAACCTAGTGACATCATCATTTTTCACCTTATTCCCTTCTCCTGGGGTATGTCTTCACAATAAGCCGGAGGTGAAAAGGTTTCCCAGGCAGGCAGACAGCCTGCGTGACAAATGTGCTGAGGAGTCAAAGAAAATTTTAGCCTGCCCTACCTAGGCACAGCCACCCTTTGCACCTAAGAGCAAAGTGATAAATGTTTTTTCTTTAAGCCAAAGGAGGGCAAAAGCAGGAGATGTGACGCAGGGTGCTGTGCCGAAGGGGTCTGGGCGCCCCTTCCCTTCCCCAGTGCAGGTAAATGAGGAGGGGTCGGGCCCCTAATTCCTGATTAAGGTGTGTTCATGTGATGGGGGGTTCTTTGTTGTAAAAATCCACATATTTCTTCACTGAATAGAGCTATGTTGCACTCACCTTGGCAAGATTAGGGAGCTGTGATTTTTTTGCCGTGTTCTATTACTATTTTTACTCCGTGCTGAGTGTGTCCCAACGCCTTTCACATGGAATGGAGAAATCCTTGTAATTTCGTGATGCTTTTGTCTCACTGCAGCCCAAAGTCTAATTTTTCAACGGTGCCTAAACACCCCATCAGGCCCCTTGCACTGTGTTCAGTCAAGTCGTAGACCAGAGTCAGGCCTCAGTAAAACTCACCAGATGATATCAGTGCTCATCCACAGAATCCATGGATTAGGTGTAGACTATGGGATCCCTCTGGTCTGGGATGGTGCCCGGTGTGCTACCGATGTGCATGTTGTGCATATAAACAGTCCCATAAAACATACCGAAGATCCACCCGAAGTAAGATGTGCAATCGTCAGTGCTGCATAATTTGCTTCTACGTCACACAGGCGACTTTTCAGATATTTTAATTGTCACGTTAAGATTTCAGATCTAAAACCATCGTGATTGAACAAACAGGCTTTTAGCTAATTTAAGTTGGAATAAAAGTGAGCATTTCAAAGCTGCATGATGGGAATAGCTCATAAATGAAGCATTTTCCCCCTTAGGGATGTAATCAGAATGCAGAAAAATCCCTATAGAGAAGACGCTCATAAATTAGAAAAAAAAATTGCTTAAACAGAAGCATCGTATTGCTGGGTATTAAGCTGGAGGAATGCTAAAAGGACCCTGGCCTTGTTTGTAAAGTTGTGAATAAATCTGTTAAAAATATTGAATTTATATTTAACTTGAGAAACAGGGTAAGATCTTTTATTCCGCACTTATAAGTTTGAATACACTTTCAGTTGCTCTTAGTTATCTCAAATTAAATCTTAAATTGAGCTTGTGGTTCCGTGA
This sequence comes from Crypturellus undulatus, assembly GCA_013389825.1. Taxonomy (NCBI): domain Eukaryota; kingdom Metazoa; phylum Chordata; class Aves; order Tinamiformes; family Tinamidae; genus Crypturellus; species Crypturellus undulatus. Next base: position 282,524 of record VWPW01015206.1, read on the forward strand.
ATTAATACTCTGGCCTTTCAGCTCTTTTGCTGAGGTCATTCAAATCTAATGGTAGAAATGGTCACAGGGTCAAGTCTTGGTATGTAGAGTATAGAAATGGTTTAATGATGCCAGCAGATGTTTGCATTCTGCATGTTGGAGCCGTAATGCACTGGTGGGCTCTGTGAAGGCACTCGATTATCATGTTATTATATCTCCAGTCTATCTGGGTTGGGAGGTAGGAAATAAGAAAGCATTAAAATAAGGTGGAGGTTCTGCCTTCAGCCAACACAAATAAGCAAAATCACAGTTAATTTTCTTCCTACGCCCTTCTTAACTGTCCCTATTGTGCTTAGTCATTGTCAGGGTCTTGGGAGGTCGCATAAACTTAAATAAATAGGCTGCTGTTGGCTCGAAAAAGCGAGACGCTTAAGAATGACTTTGAAATGCTTTGGGCTTTCCCATTATGGACCAGGACTTACGTATTACATTTACAGACTTTATATCTACTTCTCTGTTAATGTCATAATTCTATAAAAGGTTGGAAGTATCCATGAATATGAAAATATTAATAAGCAAGGTGAAAATATTAACAATCCAGGAGCCAATGAAGAATTATGTGGTGCCAGGTAGAGTCTGTCATATGGGCTCAGTGCTGTTAATATAAGTTAACTGCAAATTCTGTTTAAAAACATTATTAGAAGGAGACCTGCACACACACAGTAGCCAGGTTTAATCATTTGTAAATTATAAGGATATTAAAAATCAAGTAAACATATATTATTGCAGACTTCACTGAAAAGCAAAAGCTTGTAAGTGCAAACTGCATTTTAGTGCGTTATTTTTCCTTTTTTTAATGTTTAAATGCGACCTCTATTCCACCTCCTCCTAAAACACGCTGGTACAAAAGGGCTGATGCTTTTCCACTTGGCCAACATCCCTGAGCAAGAAGGGGTCCTGGGGCATCTGCATTCCCCTGCTTTGTTCCTAATGACATTTTGCAAAACCTTCTACCTAGAGTACAAGTCATATGTTTATAAAAATATATATACAAATCAGTCGTGCCTATAGGTGTTCGTGCCTATAGACTTGAGCTGGCGGCATTGTGCTGGAATCGGAGAACTGCGGATGAGCCACGGAGATGCGGTAGGATGGAGAGAGGAGCAGGGATGACTGAAACAAAGCTGCATCACGTGCCGGGCAGGCAAGTTTGTGTTGTCAGTCAGCTGGGTTGCAAATAAAGGGATAAATATGCGTTGCCAGAAAACGGATTATTCGTTTCTTTTTCTTTGAGCGCTGTGGGAGCGCTCCCTTCTTCCACCAGGAGACCTACAAGGTCGCCAAATTAAACCTTTATACATTCGAAAAATTGAATCTTAGTACATCCATTTTCCTAATACAATTTCTGCAGTACCTATCGGTGCTGACAGTTTTGGTCGCGTATCTCTATTGTGCTGTTCAGTTTTATTTGACAGTGCAGGATGGCATCAGCATGTATTGGAGGTAACATCTGAGCTGTGCCTGCTCTCTTGGGACTGCTGTACTACTTTACTTCCTTGCCATCATAAATGGATGTTTCTGTCATTCCCTAAGATTTCCTCCTGGGTTAGGCATCTTTCTTTAATTATTAATCAAAAGCAATGTAACAATCATTGCAAACAAATGTATCGCTGTACTGCAGCGAGGAGCTAGGTGCGGTGTTAGGAGTATTAGTGGGACAAGATTTGGATGTAAAGGTTGTGATCTTGTCTTTTTCACACCTGCCTGATACATAAATTATTATGCGAGTCTGAGGATTGTATTTCCCTGCTGCAAAAAGAGGGAAATCAGTGCAGTGGGCTGGAGTGTTTGGTTCCCACTCCACATGCCCTCACAGAGGCCAGTTCAAACACAGGATGCTTGAGCAGTACCTGGGTTGCACAAGGCTAATAAAATGTATGTGATCTACTGCTTGTCGCTGTGAGGCACTCATCTAAAACACAAATTTAATGTACTTTGATAAAACTCCTATTAGGTGTTGGCATAGTCGTCATAGATAGTGTTGCCATCTTGGACAACAGACGGAGGGTAATTTATTGACTCCTGCAAATCAGCATTCTATTGACGGTATTTATTAAACTCTAATATAAATTATACATATTTCATCGTGTGCGTTATATATGGATACAGTGCATTGCATTGCCGTGTGTAATTTTTTCTTCTTGAACTTCTTGCAAGTACCCGTTTTCACTGAATTAAATGCATAACCTCAAGTCAGACTATTTTAACATTACCGTAGCCATAATAAAAACTATCAAAGAAGGCTGCTAGCATGTGAACTTTAGTTTTTATTTGCATCCACTGCAAATGTTTCATCTCGTTCAACAAACCTGGTGCTATTATAATAATATGAGTATGTGCATTTATTAAAAACTCTGTTGTGCACCTTATAGTAACCCTGCAAGAGGGTTACTGAATGAGGGCTGCAAGAGGGCTCAGCCTGAAAACTAATCGGTTGCTCATTTCTGACTAACCTCATGTCTTCTTTACACGAAACCGAGATCAAACTTTCCAAAGCAATGAAAGCCGCTAGATATGCAGCTGATATGGAAATGAAATTTATAGGAATTCTTATTTAGTTTGATTTGAAAAATCTGGACACTGAAATCCTAGCATGGTTCCAAATACTGACTGTGAGCTCTGCTGCTTTATGAAAGTGTTTTATTCTATAATATGGGTGATTTGGAGAGGATTTCTTCCTTAAATACTGCTGCACTTAGAATATAATCACTACATGATAATGAGGAAGAGATCAAGGTCCCAGTTCTTTATCTCTTGCTCAGTGTCATTTAGAGGATTCAGCCTCTCTGCTCTGAAAAATATGAGACCTCAACCTGGCTCCTTCTCTTTTTATAGCACTTAATATTAGCTAAGTCTCCCAGTCGTGTGAACAGAGGAATGAGCATTAGGGAATGTTTGTAAAGGTTGAGGATGCAATATTAAAGACATTTAAACAAATAGGAACAGTCATGTTAGCTTCTAAGATTATCCCAACTACACTTTCTTGATTTTATCTTGATGTGACTCAAAAATAACTTTGTGATAGTCGTGTGGGAATTAATGGCAATTTAGAGATAAATTGAAGCTATCTGTAAGAGAATGAATCTGATAAATTTCTTCTAAATTATTAGCTGAATCTGTCTTTAATAAGCTTCCTAGATAATGTACGTAAATGTTATTCTGAAAGTATTTTAATGCTGCAATATTAAATATATATTGAATATTTGAATATTTTATAGCTAGTTTTAAAAAAGAAAAAAACGTCTAGGGTCCATGGAAATAGATGTTTCTGTGTATAACAAGACACTGATTTTTTTTTTAATGCCTAGTTTGTGGGTTCTACATCTATTTCAATGAATGAGCCCTTGAGTTATTTTTATTTGCATAAAACATGAAAGATGTGAGCTACTGCAACTAAACTCATGCTGATAGTCAGCATCCAAGTTACAAATGCTCTTAATAGGCCCCTCAGTCTCAGATTCGCAAGAGACGTTCCTATCTGATGCCACCAAAAAACATGCAGGAAACCAGGTTACTTTCCTGTGTATTGTGAGATTTTTGAACACCAGGATTTTATGCAGGATACCTGGAGTTCTGGTTTAACCTGCTGGGCATGGCTGTGATGGCAGGATGGACATGGTGAAACTCACTACACAGGACAGTACATCCTGTAGAACTGAAGCTAAAAGGCAGAGAAATGCTGATAAAAAGCTCAGTTTCAACAAAACAGCATTTAATGTGTCAAACTCCAATTTTTGAGCCTAAACTAATGCTTGATGCCTGTAAGAGAAGAGGACTGCTGGGGTGTTTCACACACCTCTGCTTTTGCCCTTTGAGAGCCAACACGAGGGAGATCCCTTGCACGGGGTAAATTTGTGTTTGAAACGCAGATTATACAAGAAAAACCTAATGAATTGCAGAGAGCATCTCCTTTCTCAGGAAAAGACTGTGGGAACATGAGCAATCTTGGACAGCATGTGCGGGAACATGAGCAATGCTGGGCTGCATGTAAATCATTTCATTGTATGTGCTAAATATAACATGAAAAACTTGAGACTTAGAAAATGTCGCCTGCTCTTATCGAGCTCCGAGGAGATTACCTCTTCACAGAAGTTTCATTTTCATTTCCTCCAACATTTACTGAAGTGAACGAGGGCCGTGACTCCTTTATTTCCTAATCCGAGCCAGCAACCAGCTTTTTTTCTGTGTTTTATGTCATTTCATATGACATTGCATCAAGGCAATTCGGTCCTGCATGCAGCTGAACCAAAAGCAATTTAAGTCAAAAATGGACAAATATGGATGTCATTTATAAAGCTTGTTCAAAGGTCTTTGACACAGCTCAAAGCCTGCGCACGTTGGAGGGGCAGCAAGGGTTTTCTCTTCTTATTTCTGAAGGCAAACTGGGGTGTTTTAATAGAGCAAGGAGCACTCAGTACTTTGCACGTGGAACAGTCCCTCCTTAAACAAAAAGAGCGTTTTCACTTTTATTATTTATTGAAATTTTTTAGAAGAAAACCACAGGACTCAATATAAAACCAGCTGTAGCCGTGTTAGTGTAGCTGCCTGGCAGATTAAAAGCAGAACACCTCGTGGGACAGTTTGCTGAAATACCAAGGCTTGTCCAGGGCACAAAGTTGGAGTATGACGAGGGAAATCAGTTACATGATGCTTAAAAATGCTTAAAATCATTTATTTTCCTTGAGTGTAGAAGAGTCTCTGAGAGAGTAGTTCAGTAGCAGCCTTCAGATAAAATCAGTGACACGAATATCCAACATATAGAGAAATTGTCANAACAAAATCAGAGTGACATGAATATCCAACATATAGAGAAATTGTCATGTGAAAAGATATTTTTTTTTCTTCCCTATGCGTTCAGCTGATAGGTTTCACATGTCCTTTGCCTGGGATTTTTGCCTGTGATACCTGGCCTTGCCTCCATGTGTATTTGTTTGATGTTGTATTTGATCGGGATCCATTTTAAACACCAAGATGTCCCGATAGGAAAAGNGAAAAGATAATTTTTTATCTTCCCTATGTGTTCAGCTGTTAGGTTTCACATGTCCTTTGCCTGAGATCTCAAGAAATATCTGGCCTTGCCTACACGAGTATTTGTTTGATGTTGTATTTGATCGGGATCCATTTTAAACACCAAGATGTCCCGATAGGAAAAGCAGAGGTAGATGCTCCGTTGGGAAGGGTGTCCCTGCAGCTGCGGCCCTCCTTGCTGCTCCCGTCATGGCCTGTCCCTTCCCCTGGAGCCGGGGGGACCGCTAATGCTTTGGTAATATCTGTGATTTTATTAATTGACGTGTGCTCAAAACTGCCAGCACATATTTATTAGTCATTAAAAATACTCTGTCTGTTGTCTTGGCAATAAGGGGTCATGGCAAACCAGGGCCACGAGGACTGTTTGTCATTAAGGAAATATATTGGCTAAAGAAAGGGCAGTTTATAGATGAATTTCTTCTAACTATAAATTTCTTACAATATATGTTGCCTTTTGCTGCACTGTTGGTAAAAATGGGCTTAAGGATCCTTGTCAATGTTTTGCTAATTAATTAAGAAACTTATTTTAATATCAAAATAACATCATCATGGCCTGGTGAAGCAATTAAAGTGGTGAATTACTTGCATTCCCTTACATTTTATCTTCATTCTGGATCTTTTGTTACACTCTTTTTCCAAATAGTAAATATATTCAATAATTATATCTGATAACATGTAAGTAGTTTTATAACAGATAGTGAGATATATAGTGCAGATAAAAACGGTGCAGATTACATCTAGAGGATATTACATTTATTTGATAACAGTATGTTTGGGTTGCTTGCTGCACATTTCAAAGGGCTCCGAGAGCTTGATAAACTGATAGGCACCTTATAGGGAGTGCGTTATTTCCCATCGCTCCTTAATTCTTGCAGTTAAAAAAAAAAGGCAACTTACCAACCTTACAGCCCCTGTGACATGTAGAAAGAGACTATGGAAACAGTGGAAACATTGCTCCAAAATTATTCCAGTTTTCAGATACTCTTGGGATGATACCCAAGATATGTGAACACTGATGCATTGGGGAGGCAATGGGGCTCTCCCCAGTGCAAGACAAAGGCTCTGGGTTCTCACCCTGACCTTGTCACCGTCACTGTCACCGGGGAGGCTCAGGGGACACGGCCCGGGAAGGGTGACCTGCTGCCCTGCCGAGTGCACTTGGGTGAAATATCCCTCGGCGCTGAGCAAACACCGCCAGTAACGAATCTATTTAATGGGCTGTATTATTTTATTATAGCTGGTTGCTATAATAGGCAGTTAAAGCATGATAAACAAAAGCAACAGAAATGCGATGTACTAGGAGATCAGATCCGTTTCCCTTATATTTGTTTTGTCAACTTGCATTCATCTACTCGCTGTTTTCTTTGGTGGGCAGTCACCAAGGCGTGAAATAGCTGCCTTCCCACGTTAGCAAGCCATGTAAATTTTGCTTTGGGAATGAGCTCGTTTCAGGCAGCCTTCCTAATCATAGTGCATTAGCAGCCCTTGCACGGGGACGAGCACGTGCATTCAATGTTTTAATTCTTAGCGATGACATAATTGAAGTAATTTACTAAGCTGTGGCCTGGATGGAGCTTAGAGTATGAAGTAACGATAAAAAAGTCATAAATATGTTACAAAGTTGGCATATTGGAGTAACTGCGAAACAAAATAATATGGTGACGCTCAGTTGATGCAAATGAGCATATCATTAAGTGATGCTCTGAACAAAAAGGCTGGCAAAATGCTTTTAAATCGAGTATTCCTCTAATGCCAACAGCAAAATGTTTATTTTTGTGTGTTATTTTACTAGCTTGTTTATATTTCCTCTGTGTGTGTAGGTTGATTGTATTTTTTTTTTCGTTTTGAGAACTGCATCCTAGCAGTGATATTGCTGTCCACTACACTCCTAATGGCAGAGTAACACTGAAAGCATAATTACATTTCCTAATTATGTGTAATTAAGCAAAGCCCAGATGATGTATTCAGTGATCTCTTGGAATAGCCAAGGGTCAAGGACTTTTAGAATTTTGTAGCATTTTTCTAAATAAGCACATTATGCTGTTTAAGCCAAGATACCATTTTGAGCAGTCTGTTCTGTAAACCTGCTTAACAGCTAAAATATATAGGATTCATTTATTTAGCTGAGTAAGGATATAGTTGAGATTTCCTCCCGCCCGTTTTTAGATTTGTCGTACTTAACCCAGGAAAAGGGACTTTAAACTCAGCACCATAATGTTCTGCATGCTGACAAGCTAAGTGATATTTATTTTTTCAAACCTTAATCCTTTTGAAACATGGAGAAATAAATACATCCTCTTATCTAGCGTATGCCTGAGACTGGAAATAAATTCTTATTTTCTTGTACTCCTGTACCAATGGTCTACAATGAATAATTTGGGCAGTCTCGCTGAATATAATAGGAAGAGCTTCTCTATTACCAGTGATAATTATAAAGCTCATAATGGGAAACCTCCAAAGCCCTACCATCAATCAAGGAAAATAAACAATGGAAAATGATAGGTATATAGAAGTGAAAATGGCAAAACCACATATGGAAATGCAATAGTTTCTGTAAGGTTATAAATCATGGGGGAGTCATAATTTTAAATGTAATTAATATTCTCAGATTAAAACATAACTTTCTGAGGTCTTTAGCAGCCATTTCTGCAGTGAGGAACCAGTGAGTCAGAGCATTAGTAATGGGATTAGGGAGACTTTCACTTCTGGAGCATTAGGTCAAACATGACCCGAGTCTGCAGTGTCTGAGAGTCACCATTTCACAGCTGTGCGGCGGCTTTTGGGGGAAAAAATGTTGATTTTGGGCTAGTCCCCTTATATACATATATATAAATGTGTATATACATTTTTATATGTAAATACACTTCACTGCACGTGCCCTTCAGCACGAGATGAGCCGTGGATGTGAGAAGATCTGCAACATACAGGAGCTCTGCCTAAAAGTGCATTTCAGCGGATTTGCGGTGTTGATGCCCTGTTGAATGCACAATTGAATGTGCTGCATGTTGTGGAGATACGGGCTTTCAGTCCCCGGGCATTCCTGAAAAGAATATCCAGGGTTGTTGTAAGGATTAAATGTCCCGTGGGGGATAAAGCCCCCAGAGAACGGGGGACAATGAAACGTTCGCTTTGCAAACAAACAGATGTAGCAGAATAAGTCAGTGCACGATGAGGACCGAATGGACCTTGGAGCTGGGCAGGGGCCAGCATGGAGCAGAGATCCTGCCGGGCCCGGCTTAGCAAAGAAACATCAGGAATCCAGTGCTGTAGCAATGGACACGAGGGAGAAAAGAGTTCTATTCAGATACCTCTGCTTCTATCTTAAAATATTCATATGGTTAATATTTAAGTTTCAGAAAAGTGTGGCCAGCAAGAGAAAGTTCTTCCAAATGACCCCATTTGTGCTAATGCAACAATCTAATGAAAACTTCAATGCTTATGTTTGCATAATTTCCATCCATTTTTTGCTGTTCTGGTTATTAAAATTGCTCATTGAAGGAATGTCTTTTGTTTTGTTTGATTTGAGCTTTCCCTTTGGTGAGAGTTGTAATAGATGTGAGAAAATGCATTTAACAGTCTCAAGAATGGTTAGCTAAACGGTGCTGCAAATACTCCCAATTTTTCCCTTTGTTCTTCTACATATGTTTAAAGATATTTCTGTTAATTTACAATTTGAAAGGTGGGTGAAGAGCCGAGAGTTTGAAAAATAGATTACTGTCTTCATTAATACAGGTTTGACCTACAAAGTCTTCACGTACTTAATGATTAAAAACCAAAGTACTAAATAATAAATTATAAGAATTTATAGGAGTCATCATCTTGAAATTAGCTTACTGAATGTTCTTATCATAATAAATCTGAGTGGGTGTCTAATTTAGTGTTAGCTGGCTAAAATTATATGTTGCAGTCAGATGGGAAAAAAAAAGAAAAGAAACTTTTGTTTCAAGACAGATGATACGAAGTGAATCAGAAGTAACCTGAAAGGCGGCCCTATTTTGTTGGGTCTACTTTGCAGAAACTTTGGCCAAACTGGTGTTGGGAGAATGGGGATTGATTCCAATTTGTGAATCTGGGGGACAATATAATTCAGTGAAGTTTATGGGAACGCTTCCCTCGCTGATACCGCTGGTCAGAAACCCAAGGAATGAATGACTAAAGATCGACTCTGTCAATATAAGTGTAGCAGAAGTGTTTGCCGAGATATTCTTGTGTGATTGTAGAGCAATCTCTCTCCCCATTTCTCTCTCACTGTTATAAAAGAGGTTTTTCAGTTCCGATAAAATGTATTTCTCTTTACGTATGAATAGGAAACCGCACGCGTAGACTATAACATTTTCAGAGCTGGTGAGCTGCTTCTAAAACGCAGCTACTGATAAGCCCCAAAGGAAGGAAAAAGAAGAACATGCGTTAATTTAGGAGGAAATCCTAATCAATATTATGCTTCAGACCAGGCTATAAAAGGTATATAGCCCTGAGTGTTTTTTGGGGGACAGTCACTGGGAACTTTTCTCAGAAGACCAAAATAAGTGGCTTTGGCCCATATGGAGCTCATCTTTACAGACAGGGATTTGGGGTTTGTTGATGGGCACTAAAATCACAGAAAAATGCTTTTACAAGGGAAATTTCTCACTGACGTTGCTACACAGAGAGGGAGGAACTGTAGCAAGCAATCAGGTTCTGCTTCATCCTCTCACTTTGCCTCAGTCCCTCACCCAGTATCTAATTAATTAGAAGGAATTATGCCTTCCAGAAAAGAAGAAAATACCTCTGGGATTTTCACCAGGAAGTCATAGCTCTTGTGGTTAAAAGGGAAAAGATTTGTTGTTGTTGTTTTAAGTATTAAAAATTTAAAACGCAATTCACTCGTACTTCATTTTTATCATTAGTACCAATTCTGCAGTGCTAAACGCTGTTGATAATATTGAAGCTTCTTTATGTAAACATAATTTCTGATCACAGATTCCTAATCAGAAGTAGGAAAATCGTGTGCCTCAATCATTGCTTTTTCCCAAAGAGCTCCTGAAGAACTGATTCCTCTCTGAAAAGGCTGATTAGTCTGGTTTCATTACCTCCTTTCAGAGCGTTCAGGTGCCGAAGGGAGGCAAAACAAAGATGCGAGGATACGAATGAGGGTGCATTCGTTGTCAGCACCGTAGCGTGGGCTGCGGGACGGGCAGCAGGACCCACCGCTGCATCGGGGACGAGGATGCTCCCGAAATCATTGCTGTTGGCCTAAGCATTAGCAACCCCATCCAGCGCTTGTGGAAATCAATTAAAAACTCTCATTGATTTTAGCGGGAGCGAGGGTGGGCTCCGTTTGTGATTGATCTTGGTTTTGTTTTCTGTCTTGGATAATAATCTTGATTACTGGTATTTATATAATTGCGGGGTCCAGAGGGCCCTTAGGAGGAATGTCTACTGTGCTGGTAACTAGATAGAGACATTGAAAGAGACATTGCGGGGTTGGAAATCCTGTGTCCGAGACGCAGCTCTGGAAATCCTTCCCTACAGCAGCTCTCTCCATTCTTCCATGCTGCTGGAGCCACAGGGATAACTGCTGCCAGCAGCCAGTTCAGGTCACGGGCACGCCTGCTGTGGATCCCTATGGGTTCCCAAGGATTCCTAATGCTTTTGGGTCCTGGACTCAATGGCAAGACTGCTGCTCCACAGTCCAGCTGCCCCCAAAGCTCAGTATGTCCCAGTAAGACTAGTAATGGTGCAGGGTGAATGATCTGAGTGTTGCAAAACAGAGGGAAGAAGGTACATCCTGGAAGAAGGTACGTCCTTCCTCCTAGGCTGCTCAGGAGGGAGATGAGCAGCAGACGTCGACCTGTGCGTGGTCGACACGTGGTTTGGGGCACAGCCCCAAAACCCCCCAAACAGCCCCAAACGAGCGTCCTGGCGGGGACGAGCCCCTGCAGCACATGCGGCCCCGGTGCCTGCGTGCCTCGGCGACACGCCGTGGCATGAGGACCGCGTTAATTCTGGGAGGCAGCGGTGTCCCTGAGAACGTATCCCATACGTATAGATGCAATAGAATGGGGGTTCGGAACATGCTTATTCTCTAACACTTTTTTCCCGGTGGCATTGGCACCGCGACCGTGCGTGTTGCGCCGCAGCTCCGGCGCCCTCCTCGCCGCCGCCACGCAGCTGTGTGACCGTGCAACAATGCAAGGTCACTCCGGTGTCACGTATGGAGAAGCAGCAGAACGCGCGCGCAGGCTGAATTACCATAGCGTCCCCTAAGATTTCCCAGGGAAAAAAAACAAACAGACCTCAGCACAATCCACCAGCACCAGGACCGAGGGGATCGCATCCAGCATGGGCTCCACAGCTGCTCCAGCAAACACTGGTCTAGCTGCGCTTTGATGCTCTATTTTAGTTTCTCCTGCGATCCTTTTGTCACAACTCAGTTACTTCAGGAAAACGAGTGGATGGGTTGTTTTTTTTCTCCTGCTTTGTTTTTAAAAAAATCTGTTATTTAAGATAATACTGCTGACACGGAACTTTGTAACACTTACTAAGGTGCAAGCAGGAAAAAGGAAATGTAATTAGCATTAAGCACCATCAACTTGGTTTGTAATAAAGTAACGTTTGTTTTCCCTTCCCTTGACACTTGTTGAGGCTGGGAGCTCCGGGTAGCACTGGGCATTTCCAGCATTTCCTTGGGATTCGGCTGGCCCGTTGAGGACGGGCAGGGAAAGAGCAAGGCACCGTGTGCATTTCCCAAATCCATTATACTTTGCACCCCGGTCTATAGAGCACTTCTGTGAAATTAGAGAAATGATAGATTTTTTTCATCTTTAAAAGAAATTAATGACTGNTATTTAAGATAATACTGCTGACAGGGAACTTTGTAACACTTACTAAGGTACAAGCAGGAAAAATGTAATTAGCATTAAGCACCATCAACTTGGTTTGTAATAAAGTAACGTTTGTTTTCCCTTCCCTTGACACTTGTTGAGGCTGGGAGCTCCGGGTAGCACTGGGCATTTCCAGCATTTCCTTGGGATTCGGCTGGCCCGTTGAGGACGGGCAGGGAAAGAGCAAGGCACCGTGTGCATTTCCCAAATCCATTATACTTTGCACCCCGGTCTATAGAGCACTTCTGTGAAATTAGAGAAATGATAGATTTTTTTCATCTTTAAAAGAAATTAATGACTGAGCAGATGAAGTTGGGGAGGGAAGATCAATTGCTGCTCTAATTAAATAAAGGCTTGTAGTTCAGAAATATAAAACATACAGTCGGGTGGCTAGGCAGCTTGTTGTGGGTTTCTTTTTTTTTTTTTTTTTTCCACATCAGTGATATTCTTCAGTCCTGCAAGTTAGTAAAACCAAGACCACTTGCCATAGCTATAAGCTATCAATAAAAATTAATGTACCAGAGGGAATTGAAAGAAAAAAAAAATGTACTTAAGCGTTCAGGGCCATCGAGCCACCCATGCATCCTCTGTGAGTGTATTCTGGCGATAGAGCTGTTATTGTTGCCATGGGCTGCCATTTAATGTTATTTTCCTAAGTAAATGCTCCTGTGCTCTGATCAAGGACGTTGGCAGCAAACCAAGACACAGGCTTCAGAAAAGGATGGTGCTGAGGGGTATTGAACACTGTTGAACCAGATCTGGTGTCAGAGCAGACCTAAAGCCCCTCTCTTTGCAAAGTCGGTTCAAACAGAGGTCTAAAACCCTTTCAGGAAGGGAAGAATGCTTTTCTTTCCCTCTCTTTATTTTTTTCTCTGAAAGTTCTTTTTGGTTTGTTTGTTTAAGAATGACGGGAGAAATTGAAAAGAAACATGACTGTGGCTAAGTCCACTCCAACTCAATTCTGACTGAGGAAAATGAGCAATTCAATGATGAAACCAAATTTCCCCCTCAAAAAAAAATATCTGCAACAGCTTTTTGTATTTATCCACACATGAGAAGTCAAACTCCTTCCCTGCAGAGTGATCATGGCTAAGAGATGCTCAGTGCACCCTATTTCCTAGATCACCCTATAGATCTTGGAGAGGAGGAGGCAGTGTTGGTTGTATATCCAGGTCTCAAATGCTGATCCCAATGGTACATTCTGGGTAAAAGAGAGTGAAAAGGGGTGTATCTTAATCCCCAGGGTAACAGTATTGCAGTGAAAGATTTTACATTGAGGAGAATTAATATTTCTAGTGTCCTCTACCACCTTTCCGTGCAGTAACCCCTTACTTTTCAGTGCCGTGCTCCGTGTTCCAGCCAGGCCAGTGTCCAATGGAGAGTGGTGAAAGAGCAAGGCAGCAGGAGAGAAGTTTTCCCCAGATTTCTCCAGCCTTCAGTAATTCACCACAACCAGTGAATCGTAGACTCGGCTGAACTTGTTGCATCCACGGTGGCGTGGGGTAGGGGTTTAGCAGCCTAACTTCATAATGCCTAAAAAATGAGAGACTCGTTTTGCTCGTTTGAACCTGGAATCTGCAGGTGCTGTTTGCTGACGCCTGATTCTAGTGTTGATGGAGATGATGAACTGTCTTCCCCATTTACCCTTTCCCATAGGCTCAAGGTTTTACAGGCATCGAGTGCATTTTCACTCTGCTGGCTCTTTGTGAGGAGGAAGAGCTGGAATTTAATTGTGTAGAGAAATTATTCCATAGTACTAATCAACTTTCCTACCTTTGCTTTGCAATGCTATATCTTTTTTTGTTTTAAGATGGGGATAACCGAAACTTTGCAGTTTTCAAGATGCACGTCCATCATCAATTTATACTGTGGTGTCTTCAGTTTTTTCCTCTTCCCCTTTCCTAATAATCCCTCACTATTCCTTTTCTTTCTAATTGCTCCTGAACATTGAGCTGATGTTTGCACAGAGCTATGTTACAACCCCACAGTCTTGTTCATGCATGCACAGAGGACGTTTGGTGCAGGCACCTGAGGTTGGATTTGGTTTTTCCCATGTACTTCACTTGAGATTCATCTGCATTTAATTTCATCTGCCCCCTGGTAGCTGAGCATCATAAGACCTTCCTGCAAGCCAACACAGTCAGTCTTTTAGTAGTGGTGAGGAGGGAGGGGAAGAAAAAGCAGGGCAACTGTAGAGTGCACCGCACGGATGCAAACTATTGAGAGAGAAATCCACCGATCCCCACCAGAGGCAACGTGATTAATGGGACTGAAACCTCAAAAAACGGACTTGCAACTACATTTTTAATGCATAATATTTGTGTGAGTTTGACATTCAGCAAAATGCTTTCTCTCATGCCTGGTCTGAAGTTAAAAATATAAATGGAATGTCCTAGATTTTATTTATGCATCTAAAGTTGTTAAGGAGGTAAAAGGGAACTGGGAGATAGGCAGCCCAGATAACATATCTCCAACGTGCAGTCCCATCGCGCTGAGCGACGTTACCTCCTGTTGATTGAATCTTGTAAAGTTGGGTTGATTTGGGTAATATTGAAAAAAATATATATTTTTTTCATTGAATAAGCAAATGTTTGTTTCATTGTCCAAGGGGGAAGTCATAATGTTCACTTTGTGATCTCGGAGGGGTCAGCGTAATAAAAAGTGCATTTCTGTCGTGCGCACACACAATTGAGCACATCACTGGGAAATGGATGTCCTAGCACCAGTTGTAGGTATTGTCCCAGATTATAAGTAATTGAAAAATGTAGTGGAAATGCTTCCTCTGAATTCTGTGTGGATGTTTGGGAGGGTATCTGAACTATTGTGGGAAAGTTGACCACATTGCTACATATGCAGAAAAGTTCTTCAGACTCTTCCAGCTTACAGTGAGATTCTGAAAATATGCAGGAGGAGGAAGTCCAGCGCAAAGCTTTGAAAAGTGCTTGAATAGCAGAGTTGAGTGAAGTTAATAAATGAGAACCTAATATCAACAAAAAAGTAAAATACATGTCTGTATTTTGAACATTCAACATTCAATGCCATTAGGGACTTTCTGTAACAGATATAGTGTCTTCAGCAAAGTTCTCAAGGCATCTCTAAAACTGTGTTTGTCAACGGGTTCAGGATTGTTTACTTACATTTTTATTTGAAGTAAGGGAAAATGCTATTATGTTTGGGAAGAAAATGCTCCCCTTTGTCATTCTAAATTGAGGAACATGAGTGAAGGAAAGTAGGACAACAATCATTAGAGTTTGTAGCACTTTAACAATGCGCAGTGCACAGAAAATTGTGGTTGTTTTCCTCAGTGAGTGACAAGAAGTTTGCTTTGCCAGTCTTTCTAGCTGTTTATCATTCTTCTTACAATAAAGTGTTTGCTCGGATTGTCTCTTAATTAGAAAATCTTTCATTTCACTTGTCTAATCATTCGTGTTGAGTTCGAAGTAGCACGTGTAGTTACGTGTACAGCGTGAGCTTTGCTGCTTTTCCTGCTGTAGGTTAATTCCCCCTTGCTCGTCATCCCTCTTTGCCTTTCCCTTCTCCCTTGATACTTAAATTCAGGTCTTTTGTCCGTTCCCATAGCTCTTACCTTTCACACATTAAATTTCATTGCCGGCATTCGAAAATCCAAATAAATTATGCCTTCTGCACTGCCATCATCAACCTCCTCAGTAACTTCAGAAAAGTCAAGGAGAATAGTCAGGCAGTTTCCTCCTTTCTAAATCTCTCCCAGTTATTTTCTGTTGGGTTACAAATGCGTGTTCCTTTCTACCTTGCCTGTCAGAATGGCTTTCAACTGTTTTCCCTGCTAATGGTGACAAGGTGATTGACTTGCAGATTTCTACAGAGACTTTATACTAAAAAAAAAAAAAAAAGACTTTATATTCAGTAAACTTTATTTTTCTTTAAACTGCTTGAACTTCAATTATTATTTGTGGCCTACAGATCTTTGACAAGAATAAATCTTACAGTATCTCGTCTGACAGACTCAATTTTTGTTTTGAATTGCCTCCTACTTTTCTAGTAGGCACCTTGGTAATTATATACATAGTCAATGGATGACAGCCAGGATATTGTTATTGTAGTCTTTGGTTTAGAGAAAGGATTAATTTCATATTTCAGTTGTTTTACATGCTGTCAGGTTATAATTCTTTTCTTGGCTGTAGAGCACTGAAAAGTAAAACTTTGGGGCAGTTCTGCTTCACTTCTTCAGCCACATCCACTTTAATTATTAGACTTTTTGTCTCTTTGCTGTTCTGTCACATGTCTATAGGGCTTTTCCCGTGGGAATTTTTTTTAATATATACTTGTGGGTCTTATATAATCAATTTTGCTGCAAAGCATCAGTTTATATTGATTATAGTCAATGTATATTTTTATGTTTGTATCTAAAAGGGGGGAAAAAGCCTATGGGTGATAGTTCATTAGCTAATAAATATAATATAACATCCTGCATAATTATAATTTTTATGAGCTTTATAATGCTCTTTTGCTTATTTTCCTTTGGATAATTTTCAAAGTACTATTTTTCCCTCCAGAGATCTCTAAGAGGCAAAATTTCTGGCTATTAAAGATTTGCCATCCCACAAGCAGCATACTGAGAGTGCCTCCAGGTTATTTATAACTGGATTTTATCTCAGAAAATTAACTAAAGAAGATAAACCAAAATTCTAGGGGAAAATGCCTTAAACATCTCATATATTATGCTGTGCTCAAACAGCTATTTTAATTTTAAGAGTCTGGCAAGCCCAGTGGAACTCTTTTTTCTGGTTTTGGGCACAAAATAAGATAACACTTTCTGAATTCCTTCAGGAGATCATCGAAGTGCACTTAAAGTGGAGGCATCAAATATGAGTTTACAGTGCAATATACTTAAACTTCACATGTTAGTTTAATTGATTTTCTCTGTTTGCACGTTCTAAGAGCCCTCAAACTTTCAAATCCTCTCTTGGAGAAACGAATGCGTGGTCAAAACGTGGTATTAGCAGGCAACTCCAACCTGATGTAGTTTACGCAAGTTTTTCTTGTGTGTTGGATCCTTCCTGACCATAGATATCCCCAGGTCTGGTAACACCTTGGCCAGCACTTTGCCTCCTGGGCTCCCTTTGGTGTGCGCTGGGGAAGCCGCCCTCCAAAATGCAGATTTCCAGCTGGATACTTGAGAATTTAGGGGTCTGGTGTGATTAAGCATAAAGTAGCAAACTCGTTTGGTTTCTAACGTGAGCTGTGTTTGAACTTGGGGCTAGCAGGGTGAAATTTCTCATGCCGGATAGCACAATCGGTGTTTAAAAAGGACTGGTAGCTGGAAGGCACGTTCTGTTCTTGCTTCAAGAATAAATGCACTACCAGAACGTGAGTACTGATGTAATTGCAGCTTCCAAGCTCTGCCTTGTATATAAAATCAGGAGAAAGGGATTTGCGAGGCAAATTTTGAAACTCGCACTGTGTTAGCTCCTTTCCTTTGCTCTTCATAGTAATAACATGTTGCATTTTTGGTTATGTAATTATGATGCATGACGGGGTGACCTGTGCAGATGCTGAAATGATCTGAAATTAATGATCTCCTCTAGCTTTTGCTTTTAATTATGCACCTATGTGAAGTGGAGTCCTGACTCAAAGGGCTAGAGTAAATAATGATGGGTGCTTTGCACCAGTGTCAGCATGTGCCAGGAAGATCATAACATTTGCCTTTGGTTTGCTTAGGCTTGGGGATTACCACTAAAGAATCTTTTTCTTACACATTTTGGAATAGAAATTAATGTCTTTATATTTGCAGCCGCCAAAGAATATTCCCTAGCATCTTGGAAAATCTTGGTCAAGGAAGAATATGGACTTTCTGATACTATATATGTTTGTTTCTCTGGTCTTAGCTGAACTTTTGCATCCTTTCCTCCAGATGAGGTAAACTGAACTGTGAATCTCTGATGAAAGTTACTGAGGAAATTACTGATCACGCTATTTGCCTGTTTAGACTTTTATAACTAAAAGGGGCGTCTGGAAAAATGTGGTTAAGTATTGCCTCCTGCCATCTGTATTTTCTTTTCTAAATTATCTAGTCTTATAAATATTTGAATAACTTCTGGTCAGAATAAACACTTTCCTCCCAGCGTAGCGTAAGAACACAATGGCTCTTGAGACCATAACAATTGGATAAATTAATATTGATTTGCTAAGAAAATACTTTTTGCGCTGTTGAAGTATCTCCTACGGTAGTCTGCAACAAAAATTGCAAATTTAAAAGGAGGCAAATAGTTCTTCACCATTTTCCCAGTGAAACTAATTATGGATAGCATTGTGCAAAGTATATGGGATAGACATGCTAAAATACAGTTTATGTAGCAAAATTCCTGGGGGGGAGGAGGGAAGGGAGGGATAGTGCAAGAGAAAATTAGCTATTCGCTTACACATGCAGGTACCTTTAAAATACATAAATCAACATAAACCCACCCATATTTATTACAAAAAAAAAAGAAAAAAGAGCTGCTTGCTCAAAGGGCTGTGAAGTAAGCGTTCAGGTTTGCTATGTGGAGTGGGATATTGGGCACGTAACTTTGGGATTTCCAAGCGGGGAGCCGGGCAGGAGCTGGCCGCATCCCGTGGGCAGCCGCCCTCGCTCGTCCCGTTCAGCTCTACATCCATCTATGTCTGGGGCTAATTAGCACCGGTTTTTGCAAACCTCCGGCTTATATTTGTCCTTCAAGTCACATACAAACGCTCCGCAGCCGGTGCTTGTATTTGACCGAAGCCTCTCAAACGTCACCGCTTTGTCACCAAAAAAGAAAAAAGGGAAAAGAACGCAAGTGGAAAGGAGGAAGGAGCACATAAGCTCACATAAACCTGATATTTCATTTGCGTTTTCCTGATAGATATTGAGTCTTTTCCATATAGTTGTGCATTAAGGGTTTTGCTGAGTGAGCTAGGACACTGTCTCTTTAAGTGTTTAACAGTAATTGGTTCATGTCCTGGTGTTCATTGAAAATCCTAGACATTTCATGGAAAATCTTCTTAATGAGGGAATGAATTTTTCATTCACATTAGAAAGCTCACTCTGACAAACAATTTCTAAATAAAACTTTGGCGACATGACATCCCATATTGGACTTGACAAAGAGGACAGGTGCATTAGAATAAAACTGTATGGCGATCCTTCAAGCTGTCAGCCATGAATATTTTATTTCTTAATGAATCATCTTTGTGAAATGAACTTTCTTGTTGTAGTGTCAGTGCCATTTACAACAAAAAACCTGCTCCTTTTAAAAGGTGAACTCCTTAAAGATGCTGATGCCTGCATAAAATACTTAACCCTAGCCAAGGTATTCAGTAATTTTAATAGTGTTTTTTCCCCCCCAAAACTGTTTGAAATATAGCCGTACACTAGCAGGTGTGACTGTCAGCCACAACCTTTTGCAGTTGCAATTTTGTTAACAAAGCCATTATTCAAGGTACATTAGCAATTAGGTTGATCCACCAGGGCATCAATTTTAATTGTAAAAAACAGAGTGTACTTAATTATTGTTTTGGTGTTTTCTTTATTTTTAATGGCGTATTACATTTCTATTGCACTTGGGCACAGCAGTAGATTGATTTAAGACTTGCTGTATCAAGACCTTAGGTCTAACCCAGACAGCTGTCATTTACACCATCCTGCTCTGCTTTTCCTTGCCGTGTAAACCCAAGAAATCATCGCTCGGCTTTGGCATTTATTCAAAGGCCGCGGAGGGCTGGTTCCAGTCGAGTGTCACGTGGGGCCGTTGCTTCTTCCCCAGCATATGGGCCTCCCAATACCCCGATAATTTTTATTGTCTCTCAAACTTCTGGTTTCTTTGTTCTAAGCGAATTCAAATGTCAGATCAGTTTATTTTTTCTGCACCATTTGTTTGTCATAGCGGATTGGAATGTACTGTTTTTGCTAACAATTCTACATTCATTAAGTTACCTTAAAAGCATATGAATTTCAGCCTTTTGCTCTGGTTCTAAAAAAGCAGCTTGATTGGGGTTCTCTGGGGAAAGTTCCAATTTTTATTGATATTAAAAATACTCACTTGATTGCAAACCACAAAGTGGACTTATTTAATTTAATTTGCCTAATGGTGTCTTCAGGGGCAAAGATTGCTTGTCCTTTGTGGCATTAGTTTGTGGATGCTTGTTCCTAGCACGTTGCCAAAATGCAGGTTGTCATTTTACTTATGGGTAAAACTATGGACTTCACTGGATGTGGTCAGAGCATCTTCATAGTCCCTGCCCCGTGTCCAGGCACACTGATATAACCCGTTATATTGTCTTGTATATCCAGGCTGCAGGACCCATCCAGCTCCCTGAAGTCAATGGAAAGACTCCCGAAGATGAGGAGTGCTGTATTCTAATTTACCTCCTTTCTGTGTTACAGTTTGCCCCTTTCCACACTGGACCTTTATCCTTAGAGTAATTTTTTCTATCCTCATAAGGAAAGCCTATTCAGATAGTCAATAGCATCCTTCCCATCGTCTTTTACTGGGAAAGATGCAGAGGCAGAAGCTACCTTCAAAAAGGCCCATTTCAGGTTGATAGGGAGGTTGTTTTGTGGATGTTTGAGGAAGCACTTTCCAAAGCAGGAGCAGCCTGAGGAAATGGGAAAGCTGCTCGTTGGGAAGGGAGCAAGTGGGTCCGAGAAGCTGGCACAGCAGGTCAAAGCAAGAAGAGCCCCAACATGCAGGGCNCTGATATAATCCGTTATATTGTCTTATATATCCAGGCTGCAGGACCCATCCTGCCCCCTGAAATCAATGGAAAGACTCCCAAAGATGAGGAGTGCTGTATTCTAATTCACCTCCTCTCTGTGTTACAGTTTGCCCCTTCCCACACTGGACCTTTATCCTTAGAGTGTTTTTTTCTACCCTCATAAGGAAAGCCTATTCAGATCCTGTTCTTACTGTAGTCAGTAGCATCCTTCCCATCGTCTTTTACTGGGAAAGATGCAGAGGCAGAAGCTACCTTCAAAAAGGCCCATTTCAGGTTGATAGGGAGGTTGTTTTGTGGATGTTTGAGGAAGCACTTTCCAAAGCAGGAGCAGCCTGAGGAAATGGGAAAGCTGCTCGTTGGGAAGGGAGCAAGTGGGTCCGAGAAGCTGGCACAGCAGATCAAAGCAAGAAGAGCCCCAACATGCAGGGCTCGATGGGGATGCTGTGAAGGGCTCCCCAGTCTTGTCTTGAAATATTATATTGTATTTTGTCCTATTGGTAAGAGAGTCTGGTCTGAGGCTGCACATATGGAGAATTCTGATTCCTCTCAATGGTCCTCATCTTCCAAATTTCTATTGATTTAAACAGGAGCTAATGTATGTAACAACTTCAGGATCAAGGGGCAATGATAATAACTCTGTCTTAATCTTCTTTCCCGTATCTAATCACAATCTTTGTTCTTTAAAGCATCCGTGCTTTCCTCTTGAAATTATCAGACTGTCTTTATGCTTCTTCAGTTTCTAATTTTACTTTCATTTAAATCCACTTTTTCAACAGCCTAGCAAGTACTAATCAAATAAACGTTAAAAGATTGCTCCTGATTAAATTATTTTTTAATAATGAGTTCCTGTTACCAGGGAATACAGAGTTAAAAAGGTGATATCACTAAAATTAATTAGCATAAGACATGCTGGACTGGTAGAAGTGACTGGATCTTAATCAATAGCAATATGATTACACCCATGCAGCAATTATAAATTATTTAAAACAGTACCCCTAGGTTACTGACTAGTTGCCTTTAAATTAAATTCTCTGTCAATAATTGATGCAAAGAATTAATGTGAGAACACCTTCAGTTACTGAAACTTTTTTAAGGTGGCATAAAATATTGAACTGTTGCCCGTCATTAGCAGCTATCCTGTCTCTTCTGCACAGCATTGTTCTTGGCTAAATTGGTCGAGAAGGACCTCCAGAGCATGAAAGATGACTAATGATTCCGAATGCTGTGTTCACTCTTCTTCTAAGGACACTGACACTGAGAAATATAAATTTCATATGGGAGAGGAACTGGAAACTGATGAGAGTGGTAAAGCTCCTGGTCCATTTTGCCATTGAAGCAGTGAAACAAAATATGTTCTGGCTTGGTTTTTAGGGTTTGTTGGAGGAGAAGGATAAATAGGAAACAGTCTGGAAAGTGTTGAAATATAAGTGATGTTCCTAAGGCTGTTTATTTGTTATCAGCTTCAATTTTCTTTCTGCAAAAACCATAATGCCCGGTCACATATATGCGTAAAATAATTCCTTCTGTCATTCTTCTGTGGTATATTTTTATTTATTATTATCTGTGGTTTGGTGTTTCATAGATGCTCGCGATTTTACATCTTTCAAGGGGCAGGAGGAAAATATAATAACTGCAATCTCAGAACCATCGGAGATGATACCACGGAAGTTCAAAGCAGCTGTGATTGAAACCAGCGGTAATCGCTGTGTTTGCTGGAAAGACATCCACATGTGAGGCTTACATCAAAACCTCATGCCTTTTTTTGCTAACGACCACTGTTTCCAAACCATAGAAAAAGGCTTCCTAGATGAGAGTAAACATTTTCTAGGTTATTGTGGCATAAGTTAAGAGGGCATGTTTTTAGAGAGCACTACATCCGCTCAGGTGTTTTAAATCTTTAAATTCTAGAAATTCTAGAAAATATAGATCCTGATAATGACCTTTATTATTGTAAAAACAAAAAATGTTGTTCTCTGTTTGAAAGGCTTTGGCTTACATAAATAAGAGTGAGTGTGAAGATATTAACAGAAACCCATGGAAGTGATTGGTAAAGGGTCTGGAAATTTTAAAATTTAGCTGAGGTGCAAGTTTGCACCCACTCGGAAGCATAACATAACACTGACAATGACTCCCCCCAGATAAGCAATGAAAAAAGGACAAATAGAGCATAAAAAGGCACAGCGGGGTCAGCTGAAGAAGCCAGGAACTTCTGACTTTTTCTTCTCACCATGCTGCTGGATCCCAGTGTGGCCTTAAGCAAAAGAAGAAAAAGAAAGCAAGGGAAAAAAAAGAACTCCTGGAGGCCTGCTGTTTGAACACTTAATTGATTTTATCTAACATTAACCAAGGGCCTCATTTGTCCACTAGTGTTTATAGTGTTTGATAAGAACTTGCATTTTAACACACAGGAACCTCAGTTGCTATTTTGAGCTTTCTATGCTGACTAAATCTGATTAGTCAGAGTTTCAGTCTAACTAAGCACTCCTGTGTGCAGCAGAAGACACTGTTTGTATCTTTGCTTCAATAGCTACAGTTTCTGTATCATATTCAGAAAATAACTTCCATATTGGAGCCTCTTTTATTAAAATGCCTATCAAAGCCCATAGACTCTGCACTGTGTTAATGCAGCAGCTGATGTTCAATGAGGTGTTGTTGAACGGCACCAGTGTAAAAGTCTGTGGTCTGGTTTTAGAGCTGTGTGTTCTTTCTCTCCCCTTGTGCATCTTTCCTTGCCTAATATCTTCCTGCTAAAGCCCGATTTCCTGTGCCGGCTGGAAAACCCGTAGAGATTTCTCCTCTCTGCAGCTCATCTATGGGTTCTCCCTCCAAGGAAGGACTGCAGCATCTCTGCAGACTTGGAGCCTTCTCTTTGTCTCTTCCCTTTCACTCTTCAATCCTTTGGTGCTTGCAGAATGGGAAATTAAACACATGGTTGGAGATCTTTGGTCATGCATTGGCCCTGACTTGAGTACATCAGATTTTGCCTATATGACTCTTAGGCTGATGGGCAGTTGCTCATTTTATGGGTTTTTAGGCAAGCATGGAAGATATTTCAAGTTAGGTAAAGATTTTGCTCTTCTCTGAAATATATTTTAAAAAATCACTTTTCTTTCTTTTCTATTTCCTTTTCACTCTACACATAAAACGCATTTGCTCTGTGAAGCTAAAATGAGGTTGAACTGGGAAGCTATATTTCAAAACATTATATAAAAATATATTTGAACAAGAAAATAGAAACATTAAAGAATAAAAATTAAAAGCCCTATAAATCCCAGTTCATCCTTGTCTACTCCTGCGGAGCAAAAGATGACCCTCAAAGAAGTGCAACTACTGAAGCAAAACGGCTATTCATTTTCACTGATGTTAGCAAAAGTGGAAAATAAAATTTTAGGAACCATTTTCTTCCCTATTCTTCATTGGGCTCACCACATTTAGTAGGAGGCAGTGCATGGGCTTGAAGACAGCTGTCTCTTTCTCAATTTGGGTCAATGTTAATCTTCAGCGCAGTCTGAAAGCTCCTCTCTAATTTTTTTTCTCCTGTAACAAATTGGTTAATGCGTCCAGGGACCGGCTTAGGCATCACGGTTGCACAACCTACTCAAGTGTTTCTTCTGCCTGAGTAATTCTGTGGGAAGATCTGAGGGAGGTAGAAAAGGCCATATTAAAGTAGGATGAAATGAAATTAGAAAAGAGAAAAAATCTGTCTGATTGAAACCGTGTATGACAAGTGTTGTTTCTGCTTTTAAGATCTCAACCTTGCAGACCTCACAAAGAACTCCGGCTTTCCATGCCAAAGATGTTTTGAGAACTTGATGACTAAATGTGTCCAGGATTGTAATTTGATTCTCAGAATTTTCATTGACAATTTACCTGATTAATGGGTTATTTCCGTTTATCGCCTATCTTTGCAGCTAGAGCTTTACAAAATACACAAAAAGCGCGTTGTTCTGAAACGCGGCTACGTGACCAAAACGAAAGCGCCTGTAAACTGCAAAATCCTCAACCGTAGCCTTCCTGTAACCCCGTGCGGCGGCGCCGGTTTACGAGAACACGCGTGCATCTATGTACGTGCGCGAGAACGTCGCGTGTCGCACGTCAGCGTTCCTGCTGCTCGCAACCGAAATCAGTAGGATTTGCTTGATTTGTTTCCGTAATGATCGTACGCATTAGCTTGGTGTGAACACGCAACATCCGCTTTTGAAAACCACATTTCAAGGGCTGATACATTTTCCAGAGATAAAAACTGTCTTAAAAAAGGCCTTAAGCTGCTTGATCGAAAGAGCAAGCCAAGTGTGTGGCTTTGGGAGTCCGAGTTGAGGGACCAGGGGTGTGTGGATGTCCCCTCTGGTGTTGGCCTGGGCGCTTTGGCTTCAAGCCTTGCGCTATCCCGGGAGTTGTCCCCAAATGGATGCGGCCCGGGACAGGCTGTGTCCCTGGGGTTCTACCAGATAACACAGATCTTGGCTGGTCCTTGCGTGGGTTGACACTTTCCATCTGCTGGCACTGAGACGCAGCCCTGTTTTCACAGCTGCACAAACATCCTCGATGACGTTTGTGCTGGTGCCCAGGCTCGTGAAGGCCCAATGAAGAGCTCCACTGCGGTGCAGGAGGAGCTGCTGCTCGTGGTGGGATCAGCAGCTCTCGACAGAAGAAAGCAGGAAGGGGAGAAACAGTCGTGTCAATATTTTTAAAGGGATTATGAAATGGGAAGAGGGAAAAAAATAACAAAAATGCTGTCACAATATTTCCTTGTTGCAGTGGCAGGGATCAGGGGAGAGGACACTAACTGGAACTCTCCGTGCCTCTAAGGTGGATGTCTTTAATTTAGCATGAATTCCTGTTGGCAGGTCGCTGCCGCTGAAACGACTTGAGTCGTTAAGAGCAGAGCCTGGTGCACGTGGAAAGAGCAGCTCCCAGTGCAAGTGTTGGTGGCAGCGGCACCCGTGTGGCTGGATGGCCTGAGAAGATGGGCGAGAAGGGTCTCCCCAGGGCCAAAAATTAACCATCCGCTCTCGGGATGGGTCCTGTTACCCAGCCAAGCCCTCCTGATCCTTGGAGGAGGACGAGGAAGGAGCACGGTAGGAGCTGGCCTGCTCCGTGCCGTGTCCTCCACAGTCCATGCACCTAACTGCACACCCAGGGCTTCTCCTGGTGTATGATGGAGCCAGGCTTCAGTCTGATATATATGCAAACCCACCGTTTTTTCACGTGTGTCATGCAGGATCAGAAGAGAATGAAAAAAAGAAGCATTTCCTATCATATTTGTATGAGACAGAGTTTTGATTTGACCTGATTTTCTGCTCTTTCGTGCTTACTTCCTTATGGGCGTTTGATGAACTAAGCTCATTAGTCTGAATACTCACAGAGGAACAAAAATGAAGCTTGAGTATTGTTTAATGCAGTTTCAAATTGTGTATTCAGTTTTCATATGACATAATTCAAGCTTATTGATTAGTCATATAATTTGCCTGATGTGAAAGGACAAGGAATACGGCATGACTGATGTCACTAAATAGACAACGTGAACTGTAAACACTTGCAGGGCCTTGCAAGTTCAATTAATTGAAAAATTTGTGAGCAAATTAATGAAATGAGCCTGAGAACTTAATGTTTGCTGATGATTTGTGAGCACAAGTAGAAGAAGAGTTAAGAGAATGAATGTATTTGTTGAAATGTTGAGTTCAGCTCTGTGCAGAGCATGTGGTCTGGTAAAGCAGTAGAGAACACATTCTGTGATAAATACATGCTTTAAACGGTGTTAAAGAATGGTATTTAAATGAACACAGTCAATCTTCGGTTATGGCTGCAAACTTGTCATGGAAATGAAGGCAACAGCATTATTTTTACATATGGTGGAAAGAAGAGCCCATCAGTGAGGAAGTTGAAAAAGATGCAGAAAGTAGATACAGGAATGACATAAGGTGAGAAAAGCTGTTTTGAAGGAAGAAATGTATAACTCAATCCATTTAACTTACCAGAAATACTGTGAGGAGGTGATCAGATCAGTGTCAGTAAATGCCTATGAGGGCAGATTTCTGAAGAACTGCTCTTTCAGCTCCAAAAAAGTGCAATATGATCCAGTACTAGAATGTCTGGTTTGCCTGGTTTCAGGATTGCAAGGAGACCTCTGGAAACCCTGTGAAGGGTGGGAAGCCACAAGCTGGATGCAGGAAGTTGGTGATACTCTGTGGCCTTTTGTAAGATCCAGAAACTATTATCTTAGGGATGACTTTGCCCTTATTACTTATGAATATGGGGAGCAACAAATGATATAACAGATCTGCAGGCCACCAAATAATGGGTTTATGCCTCTTCATTCTGCAACCTGAGCGATTTCAGAACTGAAAATACTGGAGGAATCTGATATTAAGGCAAAGTAGGTGAGGTACATATATCTATAAATCTATCTTCTCTTGTGTGTTGGTGCAATACTGACATTCTAATGCTGTCCTCACTGCCATACTCCCAAGAATGAGTCTTTCCAAAACAGTATGTCTGTCCAACGACCAGAGGGAGCATAGAAGGGCAGCAAAACACCGGTTAAACCCTGTATTTTTCTGATTAGTCATGAAACTTGCAGTGCCAGGAGTGAAGATGAAGCAGCCTTGCTCCAATGAAATTGCAACTTGAGTGAGAAAAAAATACAAAATATTTATTCCTACTTAACAAAAATAAATCTACCTTAAAAGTAACTTAGTCCATATGGAGAGAAGGATAGCAGGAATGTATTAAGAAGACCAGTAGCTGTTCGCTGTGTGCTTAGAAAATGGCCACCGATGCTTTTTGGTTTGACTTTTTTATTTCTTTTTTAAACTTAAGGATTCTGCATCTCTGGTTTTAAAGTTTAAATAGATCTATACTTTCCCTACGGGGTTGTGTGCAAACTAATATTAAGATTAAAATCTTTTATGTTTGTTCTGTATCTTGAAACAGAAAACTAGCGCATACTCTGTTTTATCCCACTGGCTCTCTAAGGTTCAGGTATTAACATAAATACAGCCCATTAACACTTGTTCCTCTCTGTCAGGACATAAATTAAGTCTGCAGGTGTTCCATGAAGCTTTACCCTTGGTACTAATTAAGCCTTGATAATTAGGTTTGTTAAATTCAGGCCTTTAAGCTTATATTCCCTCTCTGGGTTGCCAAAACAGAGATTTGCAGTATACAAGGCCTGTTTCTGCAGGTTTTCTGGGTGGGTTTGGTTTTAATTTTTGTTTCAAACAAAGCCACAGTAATAATAAACCCTTCTTTAGGTGGATGGTTTAAGATTCAGAACCTGTAAAGAACTTGGATATCAGCTTATGTTTGTATCAGAACATTTTCCTTTTTCTGGCTTTTTGGCAGAACACAGGCATTGCGGTGGAAGGTTTCCAGTCCATATGTTAAGCACACAGATGCTTCAACTAGATAAATAGTTGCAGCTCCAAATGAGATATCATTCAGAAATGTATGAGTTGATATCCTAAAATGGTAATATTAAAAAGATTTGTTTAAAAACTATAGAATTTTAATTAACATTTTTGGTGTCATATATAGGAGTAAAACTTCTTTATAGAGGAAAAATAAAGAAAAAAGAACCCTCTGTAACTTTGATCTTTGTCTAAGCATTTTAAAAGGTTATGCTCATAGATCACATGATCTTAATGCTAAAAAAAATAATTAAAGAAATCTAGTACAAAGGAATCCACTTGGGAATGGGGTTGTTTGTAACACATACAGAACATTAAATAGTCTAATCAAAATGGATTTTCTTGCCAGTTAATCTCTTCTCTTTTGTTTCTCCATAAATATATAGCCCATCAGATCAAATGTTTGATAAATGTCATTTTTCATCTAGAATAAATGCAACCACTGCTCCAACTCTATTAGAGGTAGTTTCCACATTATTCATGCAATAATGCTAACTTAATGCTAATATCTTTAATGCCTTTTTTTATCCATGGGATATTAAATAAAATCTTAATCAAAACCATTTTTTTAAAAGGGAAATAAATAAATAAGATCCATTACAGACTTTCAGCCACATTAGGTTCCCATCCTTCATTTTATTTAGTGTTTTATTGACCAGAAAGCCACAATTAATCATTTTGGGCAAGAGCTATGTTTGGGTAGGCAAAAGGGTTATTTTCAGCTATAATACAGAAAAATGCAATCAGGTTAACATATGTAATATTTTTAAATTATTCTGATTTTTAATAAGACACATTCTTAAAAGTTTGAAAAACATCTTCAGTTGAGTTTCTTAAAAGAATTAACAAAATTTGGGTACATAACCAGTAGAACAATATATTGTTCTTTCAGGTCATTCTGCTGCAAAAAAATGTACCCTGTGTCTTAATATGGAAATACAAGGGAAAAATCACAAAGCTGTTGAAGGGACAGCCTTTCAAAATTCAGTGTGACATTCCGATTGCTTTCCCCTTTGAAGAACCCTGTTGAAGGAGAGAAAACCCAAAGTAAAATACATCACTTATTACTTCAGGAAATAGTAATCTCATCTTGTATTTACAGCATTTCTGTATTTATAATGAAAAATAGCACAATATATAGTATATTTGATAGTAAGAGTGTCCTAAATACTGAATTAATCGGCAGATTTGTTATGGTCATCCCACTGAGGCATATTACGATTGACAAAATACTGTATGAGGGAGTATAGTTGATAGATTCCACTTACTAACAGGTCAAAGTCATTAGGGAGATAATGTATGAGAGAAGCTTTGTTCAATTCTTAGGTGTTTTGATTGTTTAGAAAGAGGGAAAAATTTGACTTGAGCTTCTGGAGTTAAAAGTCCGTAAGATTTTAGAGCTTTTAGATTAATACCACTTTGAGTTCTTCAGCATTTTCTATTCAGTAAAATAAAAAAAAGACTTTGGTTTGGTTATATAATTACTGCAGTGTTTCTAAGAGTTTGGATGCCCAATGCTGGTTATAACTCTGAAAGGCGTTGGAAGCACGAGATGCTTTTCCTCATTTGCATCGCTCTGGCTTCAGATGTTCACATTTATGCTCCCAATGCAGCTTATTTCTTTAGTAATTCGGAAGCCTGTGCTTTCTACGAGGAGCTTGCATTTTCTTAGGCTATCGAGCGGGGGCCACGGGGTGCAGGGCCGGCTGGGTTAAGGCGTTTCAAACGTCAGGCAGCTTGTTATATTGCAGTGCATCACGCGGCCCCCCGGGATGGCAGCCGAGGCCCAGGCCAGAGCTGGAGAGAGAGCAGAAAATTTGACACGAGCTTCCAGATCTTCTCCGGAGCTCTCTGGGGCTGCAACCCATATGCCATGGTTAAACCATCAGGCTTCGCTCCAGCGAGACCTTAGGGCAAAGCAACTCAGTATTTCCTTCCTAGTGAAAATGACTGCTTGTTTTTTAGCAGAAATGTATTTCCCACCCACTGGCTTCTCAGAATGAAAATAACCTTTATTTTTTTTTTTCCTCAGCTTGTATGCCTCTTATTTCCCTCTTTTATTTTTAATTTCCCCACTAGAATACTAGTGGAATTGAAAAGCAGAATCTGATACGACAAAGTCAATGGTATTTGCGGTCTATGAATTTTGTGTTGTCCAAACAGGTATAAAATCACATCTGAAGTGAAAAGAGCATTTGTTGACATTCCTCCAAACCCACATTCTCTAAAATGCTTGAGAGGGATTCATCTGAGCTGTAATTTTCAAAAGGAATCAGTAACTCCATAGTGGCAAGGAGTTACTCCACGAGTCGTCTCCCGTATTCATTAGTTCATTACTAATCCAAGTGAATATATTGGACCGTAAGCCGTTGAAGGTGCAATGAGAAGGAAGCCTCACTTTTATTTATGTATATATGAACAAACGCTGAGATTGCGTTGTAACATGGTCATTGATTATTCCCATTGCTTGTATCACAACGGCACAACAGGAGAAGAACATGCCAGAATTGCTCTTTGTGAGAAACCGAGTTACGGCCAAGTATAGCTGAGCGATGGGGCCAGGACTTCATTTTTCTTCCTGCAAAGCTGTTCTGAGAAGCTGAGCGTTTCCCTGGTGTCTCACCAAGGTTTCTGGTGCTCCCTAGTGGGACCTGCGCCCTTCTAGCACACGTGCCAGGGGCACAAGGGCACATTGAGCACCCGAAGACCGATCTGACCTGCCCAGGCTCAGGCCAGGTGGCATCATGTAGGCAAGTACCCAGTTACCTATGCCACACAATTGTTCTATCCAACACACCTTGGCAAAAAAGCAATATATATTCTGTACATTATATTCTGTATATTGTCTTCCAGCCTGACTGAACTTAGCATATTTAGGTCATTTTTTATTTTCTCCTTGTCTTTGAAGGATATTTGTGTGAGTATGAGACAGAAAAAGACCAAATGACCAATAGGTTTTTCTTTTCTTCCCCAAGTGGGATCCCTGCATTATTAGAAATGTTATTATCAATGTTGTTTAAACATTATCTGAATTTTGGAATTACTGTTGGTGCCTGCATATGAATGTTTACGAGAATGCAGAAGAGATTTGCAAGAATCATTAGAAGTTTTCTAAACTTCTGTCCCATATTGAGAGTATAAAGCTGCACTGTGTTCATGAATTAATGAAGATATGCCTTTATAGAAATCCAAAAAGTCTGTATTTTGAGGAAGTTTCTGATAGAAGAAGGATACAGAGAATAAAAATAATTTTTAGTCTAGTAGGTAGAAATAGAAGACAGTGCCTGGAACCTGGAACCAGACAAATTGTGGAAAAAAATAGAGAAAGAAAAAGCAGCAGTGGTATAATTGTATAATTAAGCACTGCAAGAGCTTACCTAGGAGTGTAGTGACTTCTCCATCTCTTGAAGTCTTTAAATCAAGACTGAATGTCTTTCTAAAAGGTATATTGTAGCCTAATCAGGAGCTACAAGCCACGAGCTTGATGTGGGCCTCCCCTGCCCAATTCTGTTAAGCAGAAGGTCATACTCGACAATCGTAATGATCCCTTCTAGCTTTTACGTCTACTACTCTATTAATCTACTCGGGCCTTGAAAGTGTCATTTGCCCCCACGAATTCCGGTCTTTGGAGCACGCTGCATTCCAATGAGCAGGCATGGATGGAGCTACTCCAACAGGTGCCCAGCACCTCCTGCTAAACATCTGCTCTAATGCCAACCTGAAGTGTTTTCTTCTTAAATTTTCATTCCCAAAGGAAGTACGTTGCCTGTTTCTACAGCATAAATACGTGTTGTGTTTTCTTCCTACGTTCGGTAGCTGAGGAACATAAAACTCTCTACTGTAAATCACAGAAGGAGACATTTATAATTCTTGTTCATTTTGTACACAAATCCATGTGATTCCATTAGATATGCAGCGCAGCCTGTTATACAGTAGTGAATGGAGATCAAGCACTTCTGTTTACCTATGAAATTGCCTATTAAAATTACAATAACCACCATAAAAATGACTTTTTTATGTCTCTCTTCTGAGAGGAAGTTTCAATTTACTGGCTCATGTAAAAATATCTTACAAGTAATTGTAAATATTTTAGGTAGATTTACTCAGATATTACTTGATGTGTCAAATTCATTGAAAAAAAAATGATCTAGTGAAATGTTAAAGAGATACAATCAAGTTGAAATCTATTCAATTATTTAAAAAGGGGGAAGAATTCATTTAATATTCTGTACTTGTGTGGAGTTCTCTCTTACAGATCGTTATGCAAATGCAGGTTTGAAAGTTGAATGTTCCCTTTCAACTCCCCCCTCACACACACCCCAAAAGAACCATAAAAATAGGAAAATGGTGCCATAGTTGGTGAGGAATTACCACTAGACAGAAGACCTTGTCTTGGGTTTAAATCAACCCAGTTCTCCAACATGGGAGACTGTGATCCAAGGTGACCACAATTTAATCAAATTAATCAAAAATCAAGGAAAAGCCAAGGAGTAGGGAAGAATGGACTTTCCTCTGTCTTCCTGGAAGCATTCCTTTGATCAATTATTGACACAATTTAATATTTTGCAGTTAACTATATAGAAAGAGATCGCAGGTTAAAGTTTAACCAGTGCTACAGATTTATAGGCAAAATTTAGTTTCTGATCCTGATTGTAATTGAGTTGCTTTGCCTTGTGCATAGTGGGAGCAACCAGTATGCGGGGCATAACCCCAAAGCCAGCAGGACTGCTCAGCAGTGGGCAATCTGCTGATGGTAATGCCAGACAAGATGCACATGTGTCCCCCACGTTAGGTAAAATACTCTCAGGTTTGCTGGCTCCTCTATGTCTTTTCATTAGCCGGCAAGCAGGGAGGTGCAGCAGATTGGTTTCAGCTGGAGGCTGGATGAGGGACTGGAGGAGGCTTGGGATGTGCTGTGGGTTTTGGGGAAAGTCCCTCTGTGAAGAATAATTTTTGGGTTTTTTAGCTGTCTTTACCTGCTTTGGGCTGCCTTTGAGGATGAGCCAGATACAGACCTATGTCCTTTCTGAATAGAAACTTATGGATTGAGTGTAGTAGCTGTGAGCCCTTTGCATTCGTGCTTGTGAAATGTAATTAGTTGGGGTACAAGTTAGGAGCTACTTTTGCAAGGACTTGAAGCTCTCTTGACTTGCTGCTTCTCACATGAGGCTGGAGAAGGGCTAAAAGAAGAGGAGAGCCCGTGCTTTGAGGAGCAGAAGTTCTTCCTGCACCCTGCGGCATTTATTTTTTCTGTGCCAACTCGGACAGAGGAAAGATGTTGCTACATGCAGATGCTGCTGGATATTACTTGATAAGACGTCCTAGTCAAGTCTCTGCTTCTGAAATCTGATGATTTCGTGGCCCGAGCTGGTGCAATAAGCGGTATTCCCGGGAAGACCACGTGCTCTCTGCCCAAGGTGAGCCACGGCCACTGTTTTGTGCCTCCTCTAACAGCGTGGGTGTGCGCGGGCAGTGGCGAGGAAGGGCACGTGCTGCCGCTCGGAATTATCCTGGTAAAATTCCAGTCCTGTTCCGTACAGCAGCCTCCCGGAGATGTGTGCTCACTGTTCAGCTGTTAAGATTGTTATTAAACTTTATGGACCATAAACCCCATGGAAACAAGGGAAGTGAACAACTATGCTATTACAATAGTGTCAAAGCAGGAGACATATTTCATAGCTTCAAAACTGTGCGCCTGCCTACGTGCGGGATGTCGGCTCTCGCCGCTGCCGCAGACTGCTTGTTTAATCTCTAAATTAAATGCAATATTGCTAATACATAGGGCTAGGAAAATATGTCCTTTTCCGGTTTAAAGTTCAGCTCCGTAAATCTAGTTTTACAGAGCTGCTTTCAGAAGTATGATTATGATTATTATTATTTTTTAATTCAAGTCTTTGTCAGACATCCGTCATCTTTTAATATTTCCTGTCGTGGGCATCTCCTTAATTCTCAACTAAGTCCGTCTTGATTTCCGCTAAATGCCCGGGCTTGCTCGGTGCGATGCCGGGGCCCTTGAGGGGTGATGGAGGAGCAGGTACCGCTCGGCCGTGCTGCGGGTTTGCTCCCCAACGTGGCTGTTTTGAGACAGGATCCCTCGAGCTTCGAGTGTGAGCGCATTAGCAGCCCTGTCTCCTAGATGTGTGCATTTGCCTTCCTGCAAATTGGTTTTGACTGGTCCAAGTTACAGCAGTTTAAATACTGCCTTTAATGTAGGTGCAGTAAATAGTTTAACAACAGCACTTATTTTTAAAAGTAACTTATAGAGCAATACTCTAAACACCATGGAGTATCTAAAGATTTAGTGTTCTATTTATTTCATTTTTAGCATGACTAATTGCTACCACATTAGAGGCTGTGCTTTGAAGGGAATAAACCTTTCCTAGTTACGTGGCAAACACCTGTTAAAGCTGAGGTGGAAAGTTTGTTACCCTGCTTGCTTTTTTTTTTTTTAATAAAATTTCTTAATATTATGAACCTACATTTCTAAACCTTTTCTTTCATGTGACTGGGAGATTATTATCGGTAAGTACTTTGATAGTGTTGCATGTAAATTGCTCTATCATGCAGTCCTTGTTGATAATGAGATTGTTTACTTGAATTTTGGGGACATGCTATTTAAATAATGCTAATGGCTTCCACTGATTCCTTCTTGGAGATTTGCTTGTAAATATTCCTTTCTCTGATTGTCTTGGAGGAACGGGTATATTCAAGTGTTTTTTATGCTTATTTGTGCCAAAATAAACTGAGCAATGTATATACTTAGATATCTCTAACTAGGCTAGTGGTTCAGTTCTAGAATGGAGAAATTCAGACCAAAAGTGTTTCTTTGATGGGAAGGCTTGTGTTCTTCCCTGAGTGCTTATAATATAACATTTCTTGCCCCTTAATAAGTGGGCATCATGTTACTATATTTTATAGGTACCTTGCCAGCAGAAATTTAATTACAGAGTCATCTTAGATGGTATGAATAAGCTGCACAGTACACACTTCCCAAAAAGTGGATTCATTTTTAATGTGCCATCTGTTGCAGCAATACAATACAAAGATAAATAGTTGAAAAAGAGGAAGAGCATTGACAAGGAAGAGAAATGGGTTTTGATTTGCCCTTTCATCGCACACATAAAACAACATAAGCTCAATCAATGCACAGAAATGAAAGCTAATACATAATAGTGCTCGGTCCTGATTCTTTTTTATTTTTTTCCCCCCGCCTATTGTTTCAAGTCCTAATTAAGAAAGAGGAGTTGGGAGGTTAGGGGGCTCCAGGCAGGTGAATGTGCGTAGGGACCAGAACTGTCCCATCCCATAGTGATGTGTTGGCCTCCAAATAATATTCCAGTCACCCGGGAAAGCAGGGACCAGCGCGTGACCACGTAAGGGCCCGTGCCGGGAAGTTTTAATCAGCCCTTTTCCCTTTGAAAGGAATGGTGATGGATAGCGGGAGAATTTTTAGAGGGGGTTCTTGCTGGTAATGCCATGCTTTTAGGAGCTGGTTAGGCACTTTAAAGCTGTGATTAATATTTAGCAAGATGATATATGGGGAGGCTTGAAAGCTCGGGTTATTTACTATGTATAATTAACTAGGGTTCTTATTTGTAAAGGACACTGTGGTTTCTGAATGTAAGTAACAAAGCTCTGTAAGGGGGTTTTATTAGTCGTAAAGTAAAGTCCAGTTGGTATCAGGAAGACATTTTGTAAAGCCATTATTCAAATGTTTGAAAGGCATATGGAATGGAATTATTACCATAAAGCCTCTCTTCTTCAGGGACACATGGTTCTATAGAGATTTGCTGGCAAGATACGTTTGTCTCTTCTTCCTCTTCCCTCCCCATTCCTTGAAATGTAGCTCATTTTGGAGAAATCTGTGCCTGGGCTCTGAAAGCCTAAAGCAACACCGGGGTAAGGAAATGAGGATTGTTTACTAAGGGAAATACATTCCACCTCATGGCTTATGGTGACAGTGCTTGCTGCAACTGTAGGAGATTAAAGGAAGAAATCTCTCCTCTACCAGGATGGGAAATAGCCCTTTATTATCAGGAGTCAAGGTATGGATAAAGTTGCTGCTCTTCCCAAGTTGCTGGAGTATCTTGTTGGAGAAACAGGAAGGGCACCTTGGGATGCCTACATGTGTGGGTATGTCTGGTCATGGTGGCATAGGTTGAGTCAAGTGACAGAAGAGACCTGGATGCCTGGAAGCTGCTGTGCCCGGGGACCCTCCTGAGAGCCGGTCACTTCGGACACTTTGGGACTGGTAACTCACGGCAGAGCTTGTGTTTTCCAAACAATCAAAACAAAAAATGGATTGAATTGACAGTCAAAGTGTAAATGTGGAGGTAATTATGTTGCTATGGGTCGTATGGTGAAATTAGGCAAGAAGAATGCCATTTTGGACATGGTATAAAATGGTTTCAAGCACCTACCCTAATGGTCATTTGATGAAGAACTACCCGGGAGGGTATCCAATGCAAAAGTAAATTTTAACTCGGACTTCAGAATTTTTTGAAAGCTTCCTTGGCGCATCTCCTGTCTCCTTTTGTTTGGTGCATGTCAACCAGATTCAGAGAATTGAGCAAATCTGATGGAATTCTAAATGAAAACACCTGATAAAAGGCTCGGAGCCAGTGCAGGCTCTGTGTGGCTAATCTTCCTAATTCCTCCTTGGAAAGGAAGGGGTATTCTAGGATGGGGGGGGGAAAAAGAGATGGTGTCAGTCTTGCTTTCTTTTAGCTTTATTACATCTGTAAATCCCTCCGTGCTGATCATGATAGTAATTCCAAGGAGCACTTTCTGAGCTCTTTCACTGAAATACATGAGGGAATAGTGGAGTTTTGTTGTGTCTGATCTCGGGTTGGCTTTATTATGCAAAACTAGTGAGCAGTTCCTAGCTCACAGAGAAATCCTGGTGGAACATATTAATGAAAGCATGTACAATTACTCTTTACTGACTTTCAAACCACACTAATGTTGTCCTCAGTTATAGTGAACATGTTTTACTTCTGTTTTATTTTATTGTTGTTATTAAATGGCGAGGGAAAAAAGTTTTCCTTCACATCTTCTCTCAGTCACATTCATATTCTCCTCCTTGTGCCCCATTCCTTCCTCTTCTGCTTTCATCCAGATTTAGAAGTCTGATTAGCAATTGCTCCAGTTTGACAAATAAGCTATGTTTCTAGCCAAATTTTGCATTTATCTCCACTTTACACTTTTTAACTGAGGGGAGATAAAAGGGAGTATTTCAATAGTTCTTGAAGAATTATGCTCTTTTAATAAAAGAAAAAAAAAGAGAACCTTCTTTTTTTTGAACATTATAATGAGGATCCTTAGCTCTGCAGGCAAAACACTGCTGTTTGAACATGAGCTGCAGAAATGGGCTGTATCAAAATGGATACATGTGGGGAGGGGGAAGCCAGATTTGTTTTACTGCTTTCCATCAGTAATTAGCGCTCTGCTTCTGGTTTAA
Organism: Crypturellus undulatus; assembly: GCA_013389825.1. Lineage (NCBI taxonomy): Eukaryota > Metazoa > Chordata > Aves > Tinamiformes > Tinamidae > Crypturellus > Crypturellus undulatus. The sequence continues at coordinate 320,038 of VWPW01015206.1, forward strand.
TACTTGCCATTTCTGCTTCAGAGATGCACAGAGTTTGGACTTGATTAGTAGCCCTAAATAGATATTTGTGTAACTTTACGGGTGTAGTGTTTTTTTTTTTTTTTACTATTTTTCCTTGTACAGAGTTGATGGAATAGGCAAATGATTGATATCAAATCATTTAGTCCAGTTAAGATACTAGAAGAATTATCAGTGGAAACAAAAGATAAGGTTGGTGAGATTATCATCTGTCATGCATACTTTTTTTTTAACGTTTTCACCCCTATTCTCCTTCCTATTCCCTTTTTTTAATAGGGGGTGGGAGGGCAAATCCGAACATATTTCTATTTTATGCCCTAGCATGGAGAAAATCCAGTGTTCACCTTGAGGGGGCAAGGTTGTTTGCCTGCATGACAAATCAGTGCAGTCTCCCCTAACCAAGGCTTAGGTATATGTGTGAAAATCCCGTCTTTTTCCAGAAGAGAACTTACCAAATAACTCGAGGTTTTAAAGATGATGGGATTTCTGTGTGCCGGTTTCTGCTCCAAGGAACTTGGAAGGCAAATCTGGTAAGGGAGGAACAGACCTCTGTTGTGATCTTGTGAGGAGCAATGTTGCTGCTAGCGATGTTTGCGACACTTCGGTGTGTGCTCAGTTCCGCGAAGCATCTTTTCCAGCACTGGTTTCTGCTATCCCTGTACCACACCTAGTGCTCTACAAATCTGTTAATATTTTGTCTTAGCCATTCCTTGTGGCCACCTTGCTGAGCCATGAGCTGCGTCCCTAAATTCCCATGTGGTCTCTGCTACTCGATTCATTTGCTGTCTCTGGCCAGAGCTGCAATGATTGCAATTAGGGCCCTTGCACCACGAGCTTCTCCTTTGCTGGAATAAGGGCTACTGCTTTTTAACAGCAACCCCTTTTCCTCTTGCAGAACAAAGCTATTCCCTTAGTTGCAGCTCTGGATGGTACTGGAAGTGTCAAACATAGTGTCAAATAGCCAAACCCAACTCTTGGCCCTTGGAAATCTGAGAATTGTGGCAGTGCCCGAGTACTGGTAGGGGAGTATTGTACAGTGAGATTCATGTGAAGTAGTGAAATGAAGAATATGACTGCCTGGATTGCTTATTATGGACGCAGGAGCTTGTAGCCTCAGCCTATTTTACAATCTGAACAAATAAGGCTGTTTCCAAGGGTGGCAGTGCACGGTAGGATGCCGATGTATACGATTTCCACTTTGCTTGCTTTGTCATTAGCCTATGGTTAAGCTTGATTAACTGTCTGTGTCTGGGATTTTATACGTTTCCTTTATTTACCTGCAGTAAAAAGCAGTAATAGAGTGTTTTGCTATTGCTGGTGGAAGAGCATTGCCTTTGTTCCTAAATTACAATGTTATTGGGATGAAAATGCTGTAAATCTATCCTAGAGGATAGGAGGCCTAAACACTGAGGGTGAAAATTATCATAGATACAGGTGTGTTATCTGAACCATACCATCTATTTCGGTGTCTGAAACAACAGTTTGTGAGAGAATGGAAAACCGCTTGGTAGGTGTTCAACTTGAAAAGGCTGCAGCAAATTATATACTTTAGATACGCTTGTATAAATTGGGTTAACAATCAGTGCTCGAGTAAAAGAAAATCCACATTAAGAGGTGCCAGTGGAGTGCTTCTTACCCACGGGCAGGCAAACATGCGTGTCTTGGTGTATCTATGGACATAAAATTGGTCCTAAAACCAATGCCATCAACCAACACAGAGCACCTTCATTTTTACAAGACCCAACATGATTATACGGTTTGCCTATCACCTTTTCTGTTATACTCCATTTGAACCCAAAATCCTGCATTATTTTAGACAATGCTCATCTCTAAAGGATAGATCAGTAATCCGAATAATGGTGTGGCCCTAAGAGAGGGAAATCTGGGTTTGAAGCAGCTCAGGGGCCCAAAGGAGGCGAAACGGGGATATGAGAGGTAGTTGAAGGGGAGTGTGAGCGCATCAGGAGGGAGGGCTCTGCCATGCGCTTGTTTTCTGTGCTTAAAAACTGCAAAGTTTAAGAGCAGGAGGGGAAGGAGGAAGAAAACGTAAGGTAAATGTTTGAGGTAGAACTATGGCAGCTGTGGGACCGTGAGGACTCCTATGTCCAGCTTCCCAGTGGCTTTCTATGGCCGTGCTAATCACTCTGCCTTGATTATACAGTATATAGGGCATTTTGTCCCTTGTATGCACACATTTACATAGTATTTTGTTGGTACATGTTTCACCTAAACCCAGGAGTTACACAGCAGTGTCTCTGGACCTTGATTTCTGCCTGCCGTTTGTTTCTGCCTTCAGAATCTTCTCGCTTTGAAGTAAATATCCGATTTTGCTACAGATGTCTTGGTGCTATAGAGAGCTGTTAAAATAATTGTACCTACTTCTAAAATGTATGAAAAATGAGAATTCCTGAGAAAAGGTTTTGACATCTTCTGAAAAGATAATAACAGTGTAGGCTAACAGGGGAAAAGCTGTACACTTTACTTTGAGTTTGATCACTTATTTTATACCTGTGCATTACTGTTTCTTTAATGTTCACATATAAAATTCAGTTAAATGTTGTTCCGAAGAGCTGCAGGCAAGCTCCTCTGAAAATACCAAGATAATGAACTTGAACCTGAGCTTTCTCCATCAAAGAAATCATTATAGACAATGTGTTTTAGCTTTTGGCTTTTTTCGGTTTAAATTCACACTTTCTTTTCCATGAGAAGAAGAAAGTGCATCTTTAAGGAGAGGTGTTTGTTAAATCAATATATATCTGTTGGTATTGCTAAGGAATTGCCTTTCTGCTTTCAAATTGCTGTACAAAATACCTGAGAGGGCATAATGTCAGGAATGGAAATAATCAAAGTGTATTTAAGATTTGCTTAAAAAAAATTTCATTTAAAATGTAGGAGTATGATTTTTTTTTTTTTTTTTCCAGGCATTTTAAGACCATAAATTCAGGCACTAGTACTTTTTTTTTTTTTCCAAAACTGTCATGTATTTGCATAGCCATTGAGTGAACTTTCTTGTCCTCTGCATAAAAGTTTTCTAGCAGCTCTATTTTAAGAGACTCCNTATTTAAGATTTGCTTAAAAAAAATCCATTTAAAATGTAGGAGTATGAATTTGTTTTTTTTCAGGCATTTTAAGACCATAATTCAGGCACTAGTACTTTTTTTTTTCCAAAACTGTCATGTATTNTAAGACCATAAATTCAGGCACTAGTACTTTTTTTTTTTTTCCAAAACTGTCATGTATTTGCATAGCCATTGAGTGAACTTTCTTGTCCTCTGCATAAAAGTTTTCTAGCAGCTCTATTTTAAGAGACTCCAGTGCCTCATAAAAAGCAAATACCCAAATTTTCAGTTTCTAGCTGGTGAATGTTTTCCTTTTGCCAGGCTTGTTTTTGCAACTGTAATTTCTTTTAAAAAGAGAAAGAAACTGAAGAAATGAAAGAGGTGTGTGTTTTTTGTTTATTAATTACTCTTACTCTTCCAGAATCACAAAGTGCCAGGCTCCAGGAATTGCTGATTTCCCTGAAAGCAAACATCTTGAAGCTGTGCTTTAAATGTGATTCATCCCGAGTAAAAGATCAAGGGTAGCCTTGGAAAAATAAGCTTTAAAAACCAAAGTTGTATAGACTTAGATTTGAGGGTAGTTTAGTGTGGGATAACTCCAAAGAGGAGGCTCTGAGCAGGGTGCCAAGTGTTTAAAAACGATGCAGGGTTGTGGCGGACTTGCTTGCAGCTGGGGCAATGACACCGTTGTCATCCTTGCTGCCAAACTTTGCTTCTGTCCCTGCAAACACCTCTTTTGGGAGGCAGTGCTGCTTTGCTGCTCCTCTCCAGCCACCCCGTATTTGCAGAGCACCTTCATGCGCTGCACGGGGATGCACAGCCCGCTCCTGCGTGTGACCTCTGTTTGTCTGTCCTGATTTATGAGATCCTATGGCATCCTATAGGGAGGCAAAATAAATACGCAAACTGTCAGTAGACTTTTAATGGAGCTGCCTGGTATTTCTCTGCAGAAACTGACCTTGAAATCGCTTTTCATGCGCAAGTCGAAGTATGTAAATTAAGATCTCAGAGTGACAGTTCAAAACATATATATGTGTATATATATTTTTGTAGAAGTTCCTGACGAAGCCATGGAAGTTTGTTTTACAAAGGCTGTTCCACAGCTTCTCAAACTGTGGTTAGCAGGGTACAGACAAGTTTCCCTGCTCACAAGCAGGGTGAAACTTAGTCAAAGTGTCACATCGCACTTCAGCAGGGCAAAGAATCTGCCAGAATTCACTCGTGGACTCGTCAAGCACAGAGCTCCCAGCTCGGAGCAAAAAGCGATCTGGTTTCTAAAACCTGCTCAACTGGTAACATACACCTGGCTTTCTTTAATGATATTTGCTTTGCTCCTGCTTCAAGTGTCATATATGGCAAACTTGAAGCAACCAACTCTATGTGGATTCCTCTGCTATTTTCACAAGTTCTGTAATTTGTTTTTCGAAATGAGGAACTTGCCGTGCTTCTAGCTCCCCTCTCCTAAACGGTGCTAACACAGTATCAAATGCTTTAAAATATTTGTTGGCTGCATCCGTGTGTCAAATGCTCAAAGAAATGCTTTCCTTTGATACTTTGCCTCCCTTTCCCGATGCTCCCATTTTCCAGCAGCACTTTGAGCAGTCCCAGCTTAAGTATAAGTAGTGTCCACATTCTGGGCCGACAAACAGATGAATAGGAAATAGCTGAGTTCCTAGTGATAAATCTGCTGTGTGGATAAAGGGAAAATGCAGGCAAAACATTTGGCTATGTGGTAGTACAGCGGCTTAGGTGCATGTTATAATTAATGCCACTAGCACTAAAAGGACATCAGGGATGTAGTGTGTTGATTATTTCTTCTTTCTGTTTACACTAGTTTCCTCTCCTTTGCAGCTGTATGGCTATGCCAAAGAAAGCCCCTGAGACAGAGCTTTAGCCGCTGCTCTTCTCTAACTGCATCATTACCTCGCTCCAAACAAAGTCCCCTTTTTGTCAATAGAGGATGAAAACATTATTGGATTCAGGAGCTCATAGTAGTCCTGTATGCAGCTAGGGATGAGGAGGATAGATTTATGAAATGGACCATTTCAAATGGCATTATCTTCCCACAGTGAGGTACACCTTTCATAAATCATGGGAGAGCGCTTGGAAAATAGGGCATTTGTTATTCCTGCCAGATAGTGTATTTGCATCCTCCACAACGGAGCGGGAAAAGGCCTCTGTTTGCATTTGCTCTTTGCTAATAACTAGGGCTTTGTGCGTTGCAGAGAAAGGAAAAAGCAGAGGAGAATTTTAGAAAATTTTCTATTATATTTTCTTCAATTTACCTGTGTTTTGCTGGGGTTTTTGCTCAGTCTCGGGGTTCTGGTCTGGTGTGAAGCCACCTCGCATGCCTCATTACGTGGCGAAGGCTCTAAGGGCGGCAGGGAAGAGGAGTGCAAGCGCAGAGCAGCGCTCTGCACCTCTTAGGGCTGATAGGATAATCCAGCTACTTTATGGTTTTTGTTTCTTAGACTCAAAGACTGTGTTTTGTCACATTAATAAAGTGGTCTCGGATGCCTTTTGAGCTTACAGACATCTCTATATTGTGCTGGGTGGTAGGAGAGTTCGTTCCCCCTGTGGTGTCAGGACTTTTCCTGTGTTTTCAGTCCCATATTGCAATAATTTTACCGGTGAATCTGATGCCACTTGGGATAAATGCAGGTCTCTATTAAACCTATAACTAGCTGGATGTGAAAACTCAACCTTTATTACACTGTATTATTTGTGCGAGCGCTTTAAAATCATCTGGTTGCTCTGTAGAGGAAACTTGCTAGAATGTTCTGGGTAGAAACGTGTCATTATCTGTAATGAGCCAAAGGGAAAGGCCTGAATTTTTGGAAATGTTTTGGCCCGATTTGATGGATAAAGGTGGTGCTGGTAATGAAACAAAACTGCCCGTGTTTAAAATTAGAACAAAAGAAAGTTTCAATTGATTGCTGGAGTGAGAAATTGATAATATTGTCTGTAAACCTTTAAAATATATATACACTAAACTTCTAGTTTTAAAATCCCAGTGCTCAGAAGCTGGGGAAGGTCAGATTTCATGCTTGTCTGTACTAGTTTAATTATCTCCTTGTGCATGTGCATTACAATTAATTTATTCTTACACCTTTCCGTACTCCGTACCCACTGGAATCGTGCCATCTTCCAGAGAAGGCTGGCTCCGCGGCCAGGCAGCGGGATGACATTCCTCATGCTCACATCCTCATCCCAAACACAGGCCCATAACTCGTCGGAAACTTGGATGTGGAGCTTGCTGAATAGTAGTAGCTGCTTTTTGTGAGGAAATACAGTTTTGTTTTCCATAAGGCTTTTTCTGTAGAGGCCTGAGAAGCGATCATCTTGGTTATGTCATTATGCTAGAAGAATTGCTTTTTTTATCTGAGCTGCTGTGGCATTGAACAATAGTGCCCGTAACGAGTAAAAATGATTTCCTTGGATAAGGAAGGGCAGGTGCTGTCGCCTTGTTTTGTGGTAGCTTTGGTATATTTATCTTTTCTCAAGTTCCTTCCGAGAGCTCCTTTTGGCTCCGTGCTGCTGCTGGCCCTTGAAGATCCATAGGTTGCAGCTGAGATAAGGAATTTCCTATGGAGTGTTCTACTCCAGCACGTACTCAATGAATGACACAGCAATTTTACCCGTGTTCATGTGGATATTGCTGCGTTTTAAGCTGTTGAATAACACCAGCATTCGTCAAACTATTTAATAGAATTGTCAGGTAGCTGCAGTGGTTCTGATGTAAATGAGTGTACCACACCTATGTGCAAATGATCTTTCTGCATGCGGAAATTAATTACAATTCAGGACTGATGAACTTTTATGAGCTAGTTAATTTTTAAAAGATGCCATGTATGGTTTATTGAAGTTAAAAGAAAGTGACAGCTTTCTGCCCCTACCCTCATAAAATCCTGTCCTGCATAGAATACTGACCTAATTTAGTTCAAAGACGCAGTGTCTCTTCAATAACACTGCATCGTGTAAAGGCCAAGTCAAGGTTTTGACGCACTTAAGGTAAATGGAAAAGTTTCTTGCTGGTCATCTGTGGTGTGTTGGTTTAGAGCAATGCAGAACCTGGGAGCTCCTGCCCTGCCCTTTGTCCTTGATTGCCCTCAGCATCATTTTTGGAAGCAAAGTGCAGCTTAAATTCAGCATCGCATTACAAAATGCCCGTTTATAGAGTATTATGAATGAATATTGATTATAAAACAGTGCACCATGCACCACAAGATTGCAGTTATTTTTATGGTATGGATCTTATCCTGGTGGAAGATTTCATGGACCGCTGCACTCCCTAATTATGACTGCGGGACACAGCTCACTTCCCAGTCAAGACAGGACCACGTTGGCTTTCATTTATATTCACGTAGCATTCTGGTGGCAGCCTGAAGTAACTGCTTATGTGAGAAGGTAATATTATGAAGGCATTTAGGTTGGCTTTGGGAATCTGGCTTTGGGTTAATTCTTCTCCTATGGAGTCAATTGCAAAATGCAAGTAACTTAGAGCAATGCCAAGCACTGCTGAAAATACCATCTTGAATTTATTTCTCTTGATAGCATCTTCCTTACCTCTAATGACCTTCACAAATCCGCAGACCGTAACCTCTGCTTTATGGTCAAAATACAGAAGAAGCTTCCAGATTTTATTTATTCATTTTATGGTAAATCACTATCAGGAGATTCTGCAGAAATTCATGTCATTTGGAGCTCTGAAACCTGGTACATGAGCAATGTTAACGCGTGCTGTTGAACTGTGCTTGCGTGATGGTACCACCAGCGCAAATCTGGAATTGCTCTACTCCCCGGTAGTGTTATTTTGAGGTTGCAAACTCCAATAATGTCTAATGACTTTTCAAAAATAATCTCCAGAATAGATAGAATAACAAATTAATCTTCTGCTAAAGGTTTAAGCTATTTAGCAAAAAAAAAAAAAAGAAAGCCCATTGAAATTAGAAATTGGGATGCCACTATTCATATCCTGCAAATGAGTTTGCTAAATGTTTTATTTTATTGAGCCACTTTGATTTTTATTTCTTGCCTGTGCCTGAAGCAATAAAGACAGAAACATTGTCATTAGCTTCAAAATATTTTTTTAAGTCTTCTGGCTGCATTTATTTCCCCCTATAGCTAAGTTTCTATTATATGTACATATATATACACTATAGGATAGGTGCATTGAGGATTTTGAATAGCAACCTAAATGAGTGAAAAAGTATTGCCTTTTCTTTTGGAACGTTCTTCTGAGAAAACACTGAGCACAGCTGCTCCAACTGGACGTTTGCATGGGGAATGTTAATTTCCATGCTTCACTACAGAAATCTCAAGTTTCCTGGGTGAATTGGCTGTTAATGGATTTCTAAAATGTACCACCAGTGGCGTGGGAGAATGCATTCTGTGCTAGGGCCTGAAAACATAGGCTGTAATCAGATAACCTGTTATTACAATAAAGCCAGTGTGTAATACTTTGCATTGCTCAATGCAGTAATTGGTCTGTCCCATATGCTGCTGTCTTTGGTAGTGTAAAGTGTAATGTCGCCCTTATCAACTGTTTATAACAGCTTTTACTTCTTCTGGACTTGAAATTGAAAGCCTAATTTCACATCTATAAAAGTGAACTATGTAAGAAGCATCCCAAAATGATCCTTTACGTTGCTTTCACAGTCATTTCAGGGCATTGTTCACTGGCAAAGTTCAGGCTGATTTACCTTGTAGTGGGTATGTAATTATGTCATTGACAAAACATTAGCAATTAAATCTTTTTTTTCTTAGGTTACTGTTTTGTGTCCAAGGACAAGCTGTGAAAAGTCAAAGGAAAGATCAGTGTGCTTTCTGAATGCGATAGGGAATGTGTGGTTATTTGGATATGCTAAGAGGGATTGGTTGTTTTTCATTCTTTTTCCTTTTTTAAAATTACTCTCTGCTATTCTTTCTGCGTCCACTCAGTATGCGTCTACTGCATTTTTTTGAATAGAAAATTTGAATTAAATACAATTCTGTGTGTAAGTGTATGTTCGGGTAATCCTGTGCCATGTGCCCCTGCTTGAGCAGAGGGGTTGCACTAGATGATGTCTAGAGGTCCCTTCCAACCCCAACCATTCTGTGGATCTGTGTATATGTGGTTTTGGTCTACAGTTTTGGTCTACAGTACTTGAAAAGTTTATTTAGATGAATGATACAGTGCTTGTGTGCTTCACCATATTTACAGCCTAGGACCTGTTTATGTTGTGCCGTTTTTATTAACGGCTGTGCTCTTATGATGGATTGTTACTTGGTGGTTCATTTTTACTTCTTAGTTTCAGTTGATCCCACCCATAGCCTTTGCACTCGAAGGGTAGTTTCTACCAAAACTGCCTGAAGTCTCAAGATAGTTGAGTTTCTATGAAATTAGTGAAGGCTGGAGGGCAAGCAGAAGTTGCAGAATCAAATTTGTGCTCTTGCTGCAAGACAGGTTGGAAAAAGATGTCTATGGCATGTGGTGAGTGGCTGTTTTTTGGCCTAGTGGTGTGCGTGTCCTGCTCGGCTGGTTAGCAAAAGTGCAGCTCTGGTGTGAACGCAGTAAATGCTCCCTCCTGCCAAACTCTAGGGACAAAATGTAGGTCAAGGATGTGGCCAAGGGAATGGCCACAGTGACCCTACGTGGTCTTGCAGGCTAAGAAGCAGCTGGAGGCCATGCAGGTGGGATGGGTGGCACGAGTGATACCTGGGGACATGACATCAAGGGGTTTTGGGATGGGCAGGTAACCAGCTTTGTTATAAGGAGTGGATATGAGGGGCACAAACCACACATTTGTTCTGTTTGATTAGAGTACGTTCATATTTTTAGCTTAGCCTAATTACTGCTTTTGACTCAGCTCGACGCATAATGCTGCATGTCATGCCGTCCTACTTTTAATTTCACAGCTGAACACGTTTCTATTGTTCTACCCCCCTTTCCAAGTCTTGCTTCCCTCCTTCTGGAGGACACGCAAGGTGTTCAGCTCTGTCCTGAGGTAATGATAGCACTACCTCTCGATGGTCCTTGGGGGAATATCAGTAGAACTGTGGAGGCCACATATTTCCTCAGGAATTGAATTTATCACTTTTATAGAAAGCATTGTCTCTAGCAGGGTGAAAACGAGTGTTTCTGGGAAATTCCTGAGCGGGAGCTGTCATTCACCACGACGATGCTATAGAGCAGCGGACCCGATGAAGCCGTGAATAAAAATAGTTACAGCCAAGAATGCGAGTGTGGTAACTAATGTTGTAAGGCAAGGGTAGAGGCTGTTTAAGTGACCCAGTGTCTCAGATGGCTTCTTCCTGAAAGCATTTGTCCAATTCAAAATAATCCTCTCTTTTGCTTGAAAACATGTTTTTCACTAATCTTAAATAATGCGCAGTTGGATTTTCTCAGCGCAAAGAAAATCCAATTTAATACCACTCTGAAAAGTTCTTTAGTTTCTCTCTCAACCCATCTATTTAGCTTCTGATTATTACTGGTCCAGTCTGCGGACATGTGTTTTAAGGCAGTGAAAAATCTGTGGTATATGGTTTCCTAATAAAAATACACTTCAATCTAGTGCATTTTTCTCATAATCTCAAAGTAAGACCAAGCCGTTTTTTTCCAAAAATTGATATTAACGTTCATCAACTCGTGTTTCAAGATTTTTAACTTGATTATGCTGATGGCAATGCTTTCCTTGCTATGTCAAACTTTATTAAGTGCTAGATTTTTGTTTAAAAAGTAGTTTACTTTAGACTGTGGGTAGGTGTAACTAAGTTTGTGTACGTACTATAGTCATTGGCAGTTGGAGGTCAAAACATTTGTGTGTCTATATATAGGTATATTCATATTTTGGTGAAGTAAGCCCATGAGACAAATCACAGCAATTCAGTCACTTCATTGATTTTTTTGGTATATACTCATTGGCCAAGAGAATGACAAACCTAAGAGTTTAATACAAAAGTTATGTTGTACCTTAAAGGAAACATCAACAGATAGACAGCATCTTCATGTTCAACGTTGTGTCCAGAACCTTATGGATTAATGTTCTGTAACTTTTTTTGTTTTCAGAAATGTGTTTAATATTACCAAAATTAACCCACGCTTTCAATAGACTATGGGAGACCATGGGCAGGTTTTGTTTCTCATGTCATCAAAAACTGTCCCATTGTAAAATTATAAATTATGCATTAGTAATATTTGAAGAAAGGAGATTGGAATCGGAAAGTAGCTTATGTCGTGTAGTCTGGTTAGTTTTATGCAGAGTTTTACACCTAATGAAAACCGCTTGCCAAAGAATTATTTACTTCATTGAGAAGAGTACCAGAAAATACACGTGCACAAATATCATCTGCATTAGTTCTGGACTCTGCTATATATCCAAGGCTAATTTTAAGCATTTGACTAGATTTACTGAATGGACTGCTAACGTTTTTTAATTTTATGCCATAGTATTGAGAAACTTGGTACTGACTGTTTGAATTTAGGGCATTAAAAAAAAAAGGGACAAGTCCTTGACGACATATAGCTAGTAAGAGTGAATGTCTTTATATATAATAATTGTTGTTATGTAGTAGATGTAAGATTTATGATGTTCTTAACAATTCATGCCCAAAGAGTTTGAGATTAGTAAATTATATGCTAGAGTGTCAAGGAATATCTGTTTTTTGTTTTTTAACTCTGTTAAACTGTGTAATGGTATAATTAACAAGAATCAATACAGTAATGACTGCTAAAAAGTTGCTACTTGCTAATAATTAGCTTAATATTTAAGATTCTGTAAATACTTTGTCTCAGTGCTATAGTGGCTGAGCTTTGGTAGGTACATTTTTGATAGGCAACTGTCTGTTGCCAGTATTTATATTCATGGTTTTCTCATCTTAAATGTATTCTCTTTAGGGCTCTGGAACTTTGGGCGTGTTGTTCTCATGCTTTGCAACCTTTGAATTTATAACGGCTTTCGTCTGAGAAGTGCTCTGAAGATAGCTATTTTCTTGCTTGTAAAACTTTCTTGAACTTTTGATTTTTGGAACTTACTGAAAAACAATTTACTCTATTAAGTGCTACACAGAACCTGGGAGGCATTCCCCATGGTTGCTCCCACTGGCCTTCATGGGTTACTCCTCGTGTGTGAGCAGAAATGACATTGCCTTATCTCAAACAGTGGTTCCCAAGAAGGTAATTATAATTCGGGCTCATAATTAGCCTGATTTAATGATCAAGAATTCCTTGGTAGAGAACAGAGATGTTGCAGCTCTTTGACTGAGGCCAGTATTTTGTCTGAGAAAAATGGGTCCCAAATGTTGTATACTTTTCATTTGTTTTGATTTTTTTGGTTTTGTTTTTCCTGGTGAAGTGCCTGAAATTCATAATGCAATCACATTATCCAGGACTGCGTCCTTAGACAGACTCTATCTCTGAGAGCTTAAGTCAAAGGATTTTCAAATAGGCACTTGATTTCTGTGTGTGAGCGTGTAACTCATAAAAGGACTTTATTTTACTACTACTTTAGTAATACAGTCTGGAAAACACCTAATAATTTTAATTTAGCTCTTTATATTCTCTACCCTGTCATGTATGTGTGTAAGCAGCGTTCATGTTGTTTTGTTGATCTGGTAAAACTGTGCTGAGGGAGATGACTAATGTTCCTGTCTTTTATTTTGTACCACAGTTCTGTATTCTTATTATTGTCACTGTATCAGCAAGTATGATTTCAATTCTCAAGCCCATATTCAGGCTTGCTTGCTGCACTCTTGTAGATGGTTGTTGCTGTTTGACTCTTTTCTGTGTGAATAGACTCAAGTTCTACTTTGAGTCTGCTATTTCAGATCCTTGCAGAAACACAAATCTGAAAACATTTTTCACAGTTTAAATATTTATCTTTTCTAAAGCCAGATATTATCCCGACTTATTTTTCAGTTCACTGCTAATCTTTAGATGAGTGAAATATTGTGTTGTCTTTTTAAGACCAGGGCTGGCTGATGTAATGTTTAACCACAGTTGCTTTTTGAGGTTTTGATTCCTACTGAAATGGTCCTTTTAATGTCATCTTTAATTTAATCAAATAATGTCATGAAAATAACGTTTACCCTATTACTGTGAATTCACTGCATTATTAGCTGGTGTAACTAGACAAAAAAATGGTACAAACCCCCATGGAAATATATACTCACAGTAAAAATTGATACAGGTCATAGAAGCTCTATATTTAATTTTCAGTTTCAAAGCGCTCTGTGGAAGATTTTATGATTCTGAAATAATTTTAAAACATATCTCGATCAAACAGCACCCATGAACTTGCTCTGATGCCTATCCATAGTTTGCAAATAAGTTGAATAACACAGTTGTCAGTCACAGAAATAGTCTTTTAAGACTCATACCCTTTAAATGGATGGAATTTTAGTCTTGGCTGAATATTATATATAAAGTTGAAAATCAATTGACTCTAGGTTCTAGAACAGGTTGCATTATAATTCGATGTCTTTCGTTGTTTCCACAAAACCTGCTTGATTTTAATTTAAAATATTTTTTTAAAATCTCTTATTTTTTAAATATCTTTTTAAAAAGTTGTGTGACGATTCAGTCTTGTGAGCTCTGCCAACAGCCCAAAATTGGGCCACACCTGAAGTACCAGTGAGCAGGGCTGATCACTATTTCGTTGGAAGAAGGGGTAAAGTATTAGGTATTGAATAATGCAAACCTTTAAAACATAAAAATTCAGCCACTTCTAAAGCTTCTAAAAGCTTCTTTGTAGCGTAGCATGCTTATACAATTATGCAGTTGTTTATTTTTAGTCAGAACAAAAAAAAAAGTTTGATTTTTTATTCCATCTTGAAGAGAAGATTATTAAAATCTTTTAGAACCACATCTCGCAAATTTCTGTCCCATTTCTTAGCATCTGAGACATTTAAAAAGGTGTCTAAATGATTGGCTTTTCATTAGAGCAGACTTAGAAGTTTGGGATTTTCAATCAGTATTTTTTTTGCTTTATTAAGTGTGTTTTCACTTGTCTCCATAAATTAGTTGACGCTTCTCTTTCGCATTAAAGATTTCTTCCTCTCCTTTGAAATATTAAATACTGAATTATAAACCTGTCTTCTAGTGATGTCAACAACCCATCCGCAGTTTGTGGCAGGCAGAGCAGTGAGGGGATAAAACAGGACCGAACAAGGCAAGTGTGGCACCTAAGCCAGGTCTGCTCGGGATGGAAGGGAGCGCTCCTCACCTTTAAAATTACACGCAAATGTTATAAAATTGAGTATAAATCCTTCAGAGCAGGCAGATCCTCTACTAAATGAAGTAGGAGATAGTTTATTTTGGAAAGAAGCTGAAGATCACACGTACATGTAATGAGGGGAACGTAATCACTGGGGCAAGCCAGTATGAAATTAGTCTTATATTGCATCAAGGACAATAATAAGTAGCTGTTCCTTGAGCAGTAACAGTTGAGTGTGCCTCGGCAGTGTAAAAACTGTTATTTTCACCTGATCATATCCAAAGCGATGTAGTTTTAGTCAATTTTCTGTGCATTGCTACATTCTGGTACATTAAAATCGGGAACAAGCAAAAACGTGTAATCTGCACCTTACATTTTGCCCAAATGTGTTCTTTGAATGTGCTTATTTATGGAAAAAAAAAATCTTATTGTGCCTTAGAAGACCAGAAAATCACTTTAATCCAATTTTGGCTTGAATATAGTCCCCTTATCAACCTAGTGGTTGATATAGGCCATATCTTTTAAGATTGTGCAGCTAGTAGGTCAGTTGGGTGGTGTAGGGTTGAAGTGGCCAGATATTATGTATCGTTTTATATATTCTAGGCTGATGTAAATACACTTTTTCGGAGGCTTATTAGTTGGCTATTTTAATCATTTTTGGTGGAAAAAATGTGGTTTTGCTAATAGAATTTGAAGAAAAGAAAAAACATTTTTAGGTGTCTTTTAGGAAAAGCTGATCTAATTTATGTCTTTGCAGCAAATATATGCTAGGGAGTGGAAGCATTGCTTTTCTTCTAAATCAGAGTCTAAATAGAAGGAAAAATACACAGCATATTTAGAATGTAAGTGTTGCTTCAAGTACAAATTTGTTGTTCTGGTGTATTTAATAACTTAAACATGTATGATAAAATGTAATGAAACCCATACTGCATAATGTCTGGAACTTGTAACAATTCATTTAGTCTTTGCAGTTATGATATTTTGGTTTATCAGAAAGGAAAGTAGGGAAAAGAGGGACTTCATAGAAAGCAGTATGAGCCTATTACTGCTTTAGTGCAAAGATACTGGAAATTTTTCAAAGCAGCTGGTGCAAACAGAGGAGAACAAACAAAAAACCCTCTCAGTTTGCAGAGGGAATCCAAGCCGTTTTATTGTCCCTGCTTGCGTAAGAAGTCGCTGCTTTATTTAACTATTATTTCTTTTTCCTAAATAAATTTGAGCTGCTTCTAAGTAGGATGATGATAGCAGGTGGTCTCTCAAGCAGAAATTATTTTCAAGCTGACAAGTATACCGAGCACAGTATAACTACATGTATTTCAGGAAAACATCGTGCACGTCTGTTTAAGGATTCATTAACGTGGTAGAGATTAAACCCATTGAAGATGGCACAGATTGTTTCATTTTATTGCGTTCAATTGGATTGGATGTGTGCCATTTGCAAAGAGCAATATTACCACCCAAAAAAACCAGAAAGTCGGGCACATTTGTCACATAATATTCCCCTATTGAGAGCAAACTGTTTCCGAACATCAAAAGGTAAAAAAATCTGCTTTCCCTGCACCCCCTGCCCTATTAACTGTGAGGAAATACGACTGTTGTGTTGAGTTATGCATTAAGTATGCCCAAAATTGTTGGTTTTGGCCTCCCTGGGCAGCGTTGCCTCCGTGGGGCTGGAGAGCTGCAAGGGCAGCACCCAGGGGTGTTGAACACCCTGTTCTCCCATGCTTGACTTTGGCTGAACTGATGAGAAAATAGATGGATGAAAGGAAAAAAAATGTGTTATTGGTATATACATATGATAAATATTCTTTTTCATTCCATATCCTTAGAAGGCCCTTGGTTTGGGGCAGGGAGGACTGAAAAGAAAGTGATGTTGCTGTCACTGGCTCATGGCAGAACATCCTGGTTTCAATTAAACAGGAACAGAGTTGCAGCATATCCCACGCTGTGTTTTCTATTTCTGCTGCAGGATCCATTTTTACATGGATTTTTTTACACCATTCCATTGAATTAATCGACTTTTTTGAGGATCCAGGCTCACACACAGTGGTATCTTGATGTCTTAGATCATTATTGGTTGTTTAGCTAGTTTATTAAATATTGTGGCGCTCTCAGGGGAGGGGGGGAAAGAATTAATTTTAATTAATCGTAAATTTAGAACAAGGTCACTTAATAAACCTGTTCTCTGAACTTAAGTCTAGCAGCTAGTAAGGGGCAGCTTTTATTTCATTACCAGTGGAGACTACTGTTTCTATAAATAATTGGCAAAATCTGTTGATAGTGTGAAGCATTCGATGCATAGTGTGCTCTGAGATGCACTGAAGAGTTAATTTATTTTACTTTTTTCTTTTTTTGGTGGTGCAGTTGGGACTCAGCTGTTGTTTCCTCTGGGATTAAACAGCTGTCAGCATTGTTAATGACATCAAATTCATGCATTAAAATTCTCTCATTCCTCTCCGTATAAAATGTGGCTGTGGAAAGCACTGCCATATCCCCCCTTTGTGAAGGAATGAAAATCCAAGGAAAGATAACAGCACTTATTACAAAACCACAGACCGGAGCTTCTGTTGATGGAATCTCGTAATGAGTAATTAAGCTACTTTGCAGAAGTCAGCGCTGTCACGTTTGCTATTGGGTATTTCCATTCCCTTGTGGATACAGCTGGGAAAAGACTACTAAGGTGATAAAAAAGAGGAAAAAATGCGGAAAAATAGCATTGTTCTAGAATACCATCATCACGGAGCTTCAAGGCTTCAGTGCAAAAGTGCCTATGAAAAAGATTGTGTACAGAAATAGTTATTTGGTTTAAAAGATGCTCTTTTAAATGTTATAACGTATGCCATCTGATAAGCAGAAATTAATGCATTTTTTTAATCCTAAACCCCAGCAAGGGCACAACAATAGAACCATCATTTGGGATGAGTGTGTTTTCTTCCCCTCAGCCCTTTGCTCCATAGGTGAAAGTTGTTAAACTGCAAATGTCCCGTCCTGTAGTGCTGAAACTTGGTCTTTTGAGGAGAAATCCTCGTTTCGGGGGAGGAAAGGATTAATAGGGAATCTTTTTGCTGTGGAGTTCAAAACACTGCTCTTGCTTTTCAACTGATAGATGAGTCTTATGCCCCTAAGAACTTCAATTATTAAAAATAGTCCTGAATTTTCCCTATTTTGAATGCCCTTATTCTCTTTTGTGTGTGTGTTTTTATGGTTTGTTAAGCAATTAACTTACTCTTAACTTTCTTCTTTCAAGTAGCTTTATTTTTGAGAGGCAAAAAAAAATTAAGCAGCAAGCATAGTTTTGTGAATGTCTTTATCCTATTTCCAAGACGTCGTTTTTTGTGCAGAAGTACCCTAGTTTTTTAATATCCCCATACATCAGTTGTTACAGTGGAATCAAATTAAATTAAACTCCAACAAAGAAACCAGCCTGTTAACGAAATGAATTGATAAATGAGTTTATTGAATTCAGTAAAATACAATGAAATACATAAAAATAAAACCATTAATTGAATAACCACCTTCTAGATCTGAGGCTGAAGTATTAGTGTCTCAGTGTCTCACGAGTCAAATTAATAAACATATTGATTGAATAATACCGTGGTTCTCTAAAATGTACTATATCTTCTTGATTATTCCTATTAAAGGCTATGTGTGGGTATTTATTTTTTTTTTTCCTCCTCCTGAAGGCAATGCCTTTAGAAAGGAAGCCTATTTTATTAGCAGAATCATGGATGGAGATGAAAGCACAATTTATTTTGATTTGTTGGAACATTAACAATGTACTAAGCACCCCGCTGTATTAAATAATACACACTAATGTGGTCACTATTATAATAGTGGCAGATTTGAAAGGGCCAGATTTGTTTAACATCCAAGTGTTGAGTGAGATCTCTCTGTGACTCCAAAATTCAGCCGAGTGTTAACACGATGGAGTCAAGTGGCTCTTTGGAGTTAATTTAATCATATCTGGCCCACAAGTGGACCTGGGAAGCTCTGCAAGGATCATTTAGACGTCCTTTTTCATCATTAGTTCCAGAAGTGCGTATTTTCAGTAATGCTCACTAGTTTTATCACTTGCCTGCAGTAACACAGTGTAAAGATGTTTTTTTCCACTAGCTTATAGTTTCAGGAGTGGGGGGAAAAATGGAATGAAGGGAGGAAAACATCCCTGTGTCTGAGTGGGGTTGCAGGGCATTGCGTGTCGTGAGTGAAAGCTCCTGCTTCAGAGATGAACCCTTTACCAAAGGAGTTTTTGGGAAAAAAACAAGAACTCTAGATATTGCTTTGTTCTAGTCTTTGAGGAAAAAAGAAGACATTCTATGTCTTGAAATTGTCTGCAGTGGTGAAGGTCATGTCTAGCTTTGGGAAATTACAAAGAGCTGTTAGTTTTGGCGATAGAAATTAGAATCTAGAGTCCATTCTGCTACGGAGTAAAACCCTACTAGTCTTTAGGAGCTGGTGGCTTGGCGCCGCAGAGGGACAAAATGAGTAATCTGGGCCGTGTATTCCTATCGGTGTCGGAAAACCACATCCAGTCGCTAAGTTCATGTGGTACCTCATAGCAAAACCATTTGCTCAAAATGGCACTTTTATCGGGAGTTTCATACCAATTAGAGCATTTGCTTTCAAATAGCCTTACCCATGTGCCGGCAAAGAGCGAATAAGCAGAGCTTGAATCCGTTTGACTTTGCAAGTGTGATTCCAGGCAATTACCTTGGGAAAAACGCACCTCCTTTTGACTGAGCAGATGTGTTGGAGAGAGCCGGAGCACGATGCGCCGTCGCCGCGACACACGCGTGCGCTAGCAAGGTGGACCCAGCCATTTAAGCATCAAAACGTCGGCTGCGTTCAGTTCGTGGGAGCACGTGTGTAGGTTCATCCTGCTAGTGTGCATGAGCCTGTGTGTCTTTAGGCTTTAAGTGACAGATTCCCGCCGGGAGCAGGCTGGGGAGTCATCAATTACCCGGTTAGCTGTATGTTTTGCTCCATTCCTCGCTGACAGTCGCGGCCGGGGGCAGCGGAATCATCCTGCTCCAGCAGGATGGTTAATACTTCAGTCCAGGCACCTGAAATCATTTGGGAAAGATGGAGGAAACGGTCATTTTAAGCCTGAGTGCTGCAATTTCTGTTGTTAAGACTGCACAAAGTGGTCATGGCTGAGATGGAGCCCAAAATAGGAGCAGTGATGTGCTCAGGCTGGATATTTCATAGCGGGGGTCAGAAATTTGTAGCCTAACACTAGCTTGAATCGCTCACCTCTAAGAGTACTGAATAACTTGCATCTAGTTACCCCTAAGTACTTTACGGAGCAGTCACTAATATATATAAATCCAAGTGATTTGTAACAAAACAGTTGCAGTATCCACTCTTTAAATGAAGAGCGTGCTCTAAGTGCAGCCTTGAGCTGTTATGTGCAGGTTGAAGTGACTTTTATTACTGCTGTTTTCTGTCCTCGTGTGTGTCAATTTGGCAGGATGTTTATGTTCATTAAATGTTTGCAATTTCCATGACAGTGTGTAATGTAGTGCTGTTTCCCAGCCATCGTGACTGTTTCTTTGCTTCTGACAAGAAACCACATCTAGCCCTGTCAGGATGGCCATCAAAGTCATTACACCCGCTAAGCAAAGCAGGCAAGAACCCAAAGCACCAATTTCAGATGGATAGTCAGTGCACCTTGCACATAGTTTTTCCTCCCACTCTGGGCTATGTTTAGAGTTTGGGCAAAATAAGAAAATTAGCAGAATATACAGCAGATTGCAGCTCTTTGGAGGTACAATGAGGAGGTCTAGAACTGGATTATCCCGTCTGCTCTTGCACTGCGCCCTGTCTCCTGTTGGTCAGACTTGAATGTCATGAATGTTATGACAATCATTGCCATGAATGGATTCCTTTCTGTTTTCAACTTAAGTTTTGTTTTTGTCTTATCCGCCTCTGCATTTTTTTCTCCCGAAACTGAAAAGCTAAATAACTTCCAAGGTTTCTAGAAATCCCGCTGTACTTGTTTTCTAGAGCACTGCAAGTCAGTATGAATATAGGCAATAACCAGACTGAAACATCAGAGTCCCTAGCAAAAGTCATGCTTAAACATCACTGTCTGGTTAGACAACCATATTTCAAAAGTATGATAGGAGGCTACTCAATACAGTAGTAGTGCTTTCCTCTGAGGCCCTGAAAAAAGCTATCAATATATTTTTTCCTACAGATGATGGAAGAAGTATGTATGTATGTGTGCACATACACACCTGCAGTTAATGTAACTTTGAAAGGGTTGAATTGGCTGCTGCTATTTTGTTCCTGGAGACTTCTGAAATTGAACAACTCTAACTCAAAAGAAAATCTACTTTCATATTGTTTTTCACATTTGGAATTTAACAGTCCTGGGAACATTTTAAGGTTTTTTTGGTCATTAGAGTTGAATGAATTGCATGTTCTGAACTTACTGAACTCTAATTATGAAATGTCCCAAACCTCAGCCCTACATGCATTCCAGCTATGAACCTAAACACTCATTCCTCTACCAACTTCTGATTTTAATATTGAGAAAAAAAAATGCAGCAGTCTTCTAGTTTTCTGGGTCTATTTCATAGTATCTTGTCTTAAAATTGCACCGTCGTCTTGGGATGCTTCTGACTTGTGCCGAATACTAAAAGGAGCGTATATCACGCACCATGGAATTGTGGTATATACAAAAACAGTGGGAGAACACCTAAGACCAGGTCCTAACATACAGAAATCTGTTTAAGCATCAGGATCTAGTGATTTAACTCAGCACATTGGAAGGGAACCGCAGAAAGTGCAGTTATCCAGGTTTTGGTGTCATTTCGGTGCTTTTAGTGCTCTCAATCTGAGGTGCTCTTCCCTATCCATCATATATTTAGGTTATGTTTTTCTGGCACTTCTAGACATATTAGGTGTTAGGCTGCTAGTCTTCTCTGGAATTTTTTGGTTGGTCCCTTCTTCCTGCTCTCTGTGTTATGGAAAGACATCCAACATCCTCACGCTGCTCTGTTCCCTATGCAAGGGGAAAAGCAACGGAGAAGAGACTTGGGTTGCAGGGTGGTGTGAGCAACAGGGAGCGTTAATGGACTCTATTATATCCCACGTTAAAATACTTCTCATTAAGAGTGTTTTAGCCAATACATGACAGTTGCACGTGCAGGATCCTCTGTTCTTTGGGGGCTCTTGCAGTGTCTATATTCCCCAAATCACGGCAGGGAGAGGGAAGGTCCTTGGCATCACAGCCCTCGGTCTGGAGACCCACTCATATTAAGGCTGGATTTGTTGTAACAACTCGCAAATCCCTAATTTTTTAGCTCATGATAGTCTGTTCCTTTCAGCAGGAGAGCAGCCTGCCTGTTGGCCGCTTGCTCCCAGTCTTGTGGTGTTCCTCTCCCTTTATAATTTCTTAATATAAATGCACGCTTTCCCCTCCTTTGGGGACGAAAATGTGACTTTTGTGGGAGCAACGTGTGTTCAAATCACATATTTCCCAGGCACTATGGCTGGTAATTTCCCCGAGATACTGAAGTTTCCTCGCGACCGTGAGCAAGTGCCACAAAGAAAAACCGGTTTGTTTGCAGCAAGCGGAGGATAACGGGGCCCAAACTTCCCCATTGGTCGCGGGCAGAGGGACGGGAGGTGCAGAAAATTGCTTTTTATAATTAAAAAAAAGGGAATCTCAGATGTTTTATATCTGGAATATTTACAATAAAACCTTCAAGTGCTTGTCAAGAGGGTAATGTGTCATTAGCAGGCGCCTTTGCCTCTCTTCTCCTCTCGGACATGACAGCGCGGCCGGATAAGAGAAGAGTAATTATAGTTCAGCAGGGCTGCCAGGTGTGATAAATGAGTAATCAGCGCGCCGAGCCCAGCCCTCAAAGGAGGGCTATTACGGCGTTATCGGGCGCCCGGCGCTCCTTTGTGCCGCTGCGAGGGCGGGCGACGGGGTCTCGCTCGTGCCGAACCCGGCTCGGTTCTTGGGGTGCCCCAACGCGAGCCCCGTTCCGCGCCCCAAGGCTCCGTGCGCTTATTGCAAGTTCAATCCTTCCACTGACGCCCCCAGCAGAGGAACACTTTAAAATAATTGTGGAAATCACGAAGAAAGGAGCCTGCTGTGTCTATCATAAATCCTTGAGAAAAAGGATATAACGTGCCTTGGAAGGAAAAAAAAAAAAAAAAATTGGAAGGCCAACACTTTTGATGCAAGGTTATTTTTACAATACTTGCATTTTTATCGGTTGATGTATTTTAACTGGAGCCCTGACAATAGTCACAAAAAAAATTATTGCTCCGGCATGGAGCTACTTATCTGACAAATGCAATGGGAATGGTCTCATTCTTATCAATGAGATCAGGTTTCAAAAAAAAAAGACTACGAGGAATGAGGCGTTGCTTTGTGAACAGATAACCTTGCAGGCATGAACTCGCAAACCTGAATAAAAGGATGTCTCTATGAAATAATCTGTGCATAAGTGCAATCAGGTCAGACTGTAATAGACAGCGGGGGGTGGAATCAAAAGGGGGAAAAACTCATTTCATCACAGTTAATGGCAAGGAAAGGAAGGCAAGGAAGGACTTTCTTTGGAGCGGAGCTGTTGCGACAAAGACCAGGGCTTCGGCGTGTCATGCACCATTTGCTGTTGCACTAGCGCTCTTTTCAAGAGCTGTGAAGCCATTATTGTAATGTGAAAAAAGTAGAAAGAAATACTCCCTCCTGGTCACTGGAAGGGCAAAAAAGGTGCAGGCACTTTTTTATTATTTTTTTCCCCTCTCTCTCCTCTCCTGCTTCCTCTCTTTCCTCGCTGCTTGTGCAGGGAGGATTCTGGATTCCCTCTGGGGAAGCTCCGCTGGGATGCAGGGAAGATCACGGTGCCCTTACAAACAGCCCTTGCTGGCACTGTTTACCTTCTCTTGTGACTTTGCTGCCTGCGAAGGAGGAGGGGAGGATCGGGGGCCCGACTGCAACGTTGCATCTGCTCCGCTTTCGTCTTTCGCATGCTCCTGGGCTAAAGTTTTGGAGCGCATTTTTGTGGTTTGGGTTTTCAATTAAAAAAAAAAAAATCAGCACATTCCTGTATGGTAAAGTTATCTAGTGGTGATAAGAAATCCAGTAGTCTGTGGATTTTGTGAGTGTTATTAAAAAAAAAAAAAAGAAAAGAGCCTTTGTTTGTTGGCATAATGAAATCCTGTCTCCGAACACTTCTCATTTGCAAACCAAGTACTTTGTGAAGTGTGGAAACCTGGTTTATAACTCGGAGGCTGAATAAAATGGGTCATCTTATAACTCAAAGATAAATATAGATGTAAAACAGTGCCACAAATGCCTTTCAAGCCGAAAATAAATAAATAATAGGTTTCAGAACTGGCTTGTTCTTGTATAGTTTATGGGTAAAGCAAGATTACACATACAGCCCTGCAGCCGATTCCCAGGACTGCTAAAGTGTGAAGAACAGGAGTGACATTCTAGTCTTCAATAAATCACTATAAAAATGTTTATGAACCCTGCAATTTACTGTCTTTTAAATGCAAATTGAAAGGGGCATCGTTGCAAGTGTAAAGGAGACCTGCAGTGGCCTGAAGGAATTATAAAATGTTGCAAAAGGCTTCCGAAATTGTGTGATCTTAAATGGTTCTATTTTCAAAAATGATTTCCCATTTATACTTCTGTGACAGCTTTGTTAATTTATTAAAGAGATGTCTCTGAATTGCAGGGAGGTGTTTATGAGCACTCCGCTTGGCAGAAGCTGTTCACAAAGACTTTCAAGGAGTTGCAGTTTAATTTGGCAGGTGCTCCAGGGGGGTTTTCTGTTCTCATATGAGTAGGGGGTGGCATCCATGGAAGGCAGTGAGGATTTTCAAAAGTATATAAAGCAGTGATTAAAATATTGATAAAATAGCAAAGGTCCCTCTGCCTCCTCCCAGCTCCTCCATGTGTTCCTCTGCTGTGAAATTCCTAAAAAGCAGAAATTAGCCTGACCCCTGGGCAGCTGAACGGGTCAGCATCCTTCTGTCTGCTGTTGCTGGAGCCCGAGCTGTCTGGAGACACAGAATCAACCTCGTCATACTGCATCTATGCTTCCTCTGACCGGACAGATCCAATTTCCAGTTACATCGTTAGTATTTTAGCAAAAAAACAATAAATTCCTTGTTGAGGAGCAGAGGAAGCAGACTAAAATCCCTGTAAATATATTAGCAGATTTCTTTTTTTTTTTTAAAGCTACTTGGATGATTTTTTTGTTTGTTTTAATGATCATTGGATTTGGAGGGTTTTTTTTTTCCCAGTAGCCATGATGTTCTGTGTTCTGAAAAGACACGTGCCACCAAATCCATTTTTTTGTTTGTTTGTTTTTAAAGTAATATAGTCAGTGATACATTAAGGATGTGTATGGCTAGACCCCTACCTGTTTGCAGAACTTAGACTACCACCCTGTCCTTCGTAATTTTTGATTAATGACATAACGTGGACTCGTGTGATGCTGATGCTGTGTACCAGGAGGTGTTGGGGAGAGTTTGTAAGTGTATCACCAGCCACTGCAGGTCATTGCTCTCCTGGTTTCCATATCTTTAAGCTCTTTGAGAACAAAAAGGTGCAGATATCTCAATTCTGATTTTGTTGTCATACAGAAAGAGAACGGCTGAAACGCTCATACCTGTCTCAGCAGTTGTACGTCTGTTGGGATGTCTTTCTTGTAACTGAGCTTAACACACAGGTATCATTACTTGAGAGGATTTAAAATGTTGTAATCCAGTGTTTTCAGAAAAATGAACTGCTATCTGAGTGCTCCCTGCCTCGTCAGCCCTTTTGGGCATGCTTGCACCACATGCAAGTGGTCGTTTTAGTCTAGTCTAAAATGGGTGCTGTCCTTGTCCGTGCTGTCTGCTTGGGCACGTGTAAAAGTCTGGGTATAAAACTATGAATGTTCATAGTCTTGTGTGTGAATTTTAGGTTAGAGTTTTTGATATTCGGATACCTGGAGAGGGCACGGAGGTGTTTTGCTTTTCAGACGTGTCCGTGTTTGTTTTTAACTAGCGATATTGGCCGCTTGTTCAGAGCGGGCTGGGGAAGAGCTGAGCTAATCCGCAGAAAAACGGCTTATCTGTGCGTCTGCACTGCTAATACCCCTCTTATCAGCACCATCTCGGCAACAGCAGAGATCTCTAGGAACCCTACTGCATATCCACAATCTCACCAGCTGGAAACTTATGCAAACCCCTCAGAAACTGCATCTATGTTTTTTTTCCAGATTGTGTTAGTCCAGTTACACTAACACTAGGACTTTCAGGCATAACTTTCAGGAGAAGAGCATGCAAGAAGGCGGTTCTGGGCTTGCTCGTGAGATAGATGGACATGTTACTCCTGTCTCCTGTGTAAGACGAGAGGTTGGAGCTCTGCAGGCGAGCCTCGTGCCCGAGAAGGAAGGACATGAACGCAGTCTGTTTTCTTTCCTTTCTGTTCCACGGTGAGCAAAGGTTGCTAAAACAACACTGGTAATTAGGCCTGACCCTCCCATTACCCTTGACCTCTGCCTACAAAACATCTGTACTGAAAATCCCTGCGCTCCACCCGAATGGTCTGAACTTGGAACCTCGCTAACCTTCTAAATACGATGTTGTTTTGGGCATTTCTTGCTTTGTAACCCTGCAGTTCCTTGGTATTGCAACGT
This sequence comes from Crypturellus undulatus, assembly GCA_013389825.1. Lineage (NCBI taxonomy): Eukaryota > Metazoa > Chordata > Aves > Tinamiformes > Tinamidae > Crypturellus > Crypturellus undulatus. The sequence continues at coordinate 345,967 of VWPW01015206.1, forward strand.
ACCAAGACATTAAGGCCTCAGAGCAGAAGTGTGCCAGCTGCAGCCCATGGCTCCTTTCCCTGGGATCCTCATTCCTGCCACACTCTGCGTATAATCCTCAGGTTAGAGGACTGTTCTTTCAGAAATAAAGTCACTGTTTTGATATCCCTGGTAGGATCAGCTCCTTTAATCTATCGAAGGACAATTTTGACTTGTTACCTCAGGTCTTTGGGGAAGAATGTTCAAATTCCGTTGTTGCCTTTTAAAGAATTCTAACTCCTTTCTGCGTGTGCTGGTTGAACCCAGGGTCTGTTTGCTATCTGTGGACGTTTATGAGTCCCTGGCATTTGTCATAGGTACAGGGTTTTGCCATTCTGTCCTTGGGCAGGAATTTCCCTCCTTATAAATGTGCCGAGCACTCTGCATCATTTCCCTGCTGGCTGCCACCCTGTACCTCATAAGTGATTGTACTCTGGTGGGGAAGTGATTTGTATGTATATTTTTATAAAACACTTTGGGATCCTTGGGGAAGAAAGTTGTTATATAAATGTATTTCCCAGGGGAAGGCAGTGGAAATCTCATTACTTGGAACATACAACATATTTAAAAGTAGGTTTGACATAGTACTAGAAAATAAAGGAAACAATCCTGAACTGTCATTGCAACGGGCTAAATGATCTAACAGATCTTTTCCATCTCGAAAGTTTGTCTCATGATTGTATTTAGTGTGTTGGAAAACGGGAACGCGGAATGCTAAATCCACGCACATATAAAATATCCTTTAACAACACTGTGGCTTATTTTAATATAACCCTAGCAAAACACTGTGGTTTGCTTACTTGCTGATTTATTTTAGGTAGTTGAAAATATTTCTATTAGTGATCTCTTTGAATTACTTGAGGTGGTGCGATGGATTTGTAGCAAAACGCAGCGTGTAACTTGAGTGTGCTGCTCTCCAAAGCCAGGCATTCGGTGCCAAGCAAAATTTGTCTGTGTAGCTTCTGTTTTAAGCAATTATATGGCGTGTAATACACAGTAGAGAAATTAAGTAGAAGTACATTTTGCCCTAAGGGATTACCGTAGCTGTAGGATTTATTTTAAACAAGTTTTGCCCCTCATACAGTAAGGCTCCCGTAATAAATCACTTGTGTAATAATCTACAGTATATTAGCTTTTTTAAAAAAAGCGAGAAATGTCAACCAAAAACAAATGGGTAAAAGTAAAGGTGTGCAATAGCAAGGAAGCATGCGTATGCGTTTGGAGGAAAGTGGTTAAACAGTAGTTGAGGAATTCAGCAAATAAAAGACATTCTGTAGTTAGACTCAACGTAATGACTTTGCCGCAGTAAACTACTTATGTAGTAAACTACTTGGATGTCACTGGAGAGTAATGCAAACCATCCATCTAAAACGTTTCTCAGCTTACTCAAATTAACGGTGATCTTCTCTGTGAAGGGAAAAGTTGTAAAAATACATCAGGAACATCCGCTGTTATGAAATAAAACTAGTGTGATCATTAAAGATGAGCTGTTTTTAAGCACAGGGAAAGGACTGTCATCCAATACTTCAGCTTTTACAAGTTTATTAGATTATCAGACTTCAGTTAAGTTAATCTAGCTCTTATTTACCAGTGAAATAAGGAGTGTGCAATGAATGGGAGTCTTACCTAGTTGCCACATATACTGGCACAGTGGTTTTCAAGATCATTTATTTTTAGGAACTCTTGTTTTGTCTGTTGGAGCTAAGATAGACTTTTGTATTCTTTATAAGATATAATAAAATGACAGCTCTGACCAGTCAAGCTGCGTCTCAGTGCAGCACATTAGCTCCTTTCACAGACCTGATTTCCAGAATAACCTTTTCCCCCAGACATTTGTTTTCCTGTGGTTCCAGCGATGAGGCTCCAAGAATTTCCATTTATAATGCTTGTGACTTCCAGCTTTGTGAAGCCAATGAAAGAGGCAGCAGGAGTGCCCAAACTCAGAAGTGACTAAATCACTACGCAAAATTCAATTTGTAATTTGAAAAAAAAAAATCTCTTGAGTGGTAGCAATTTTTTAAAGAAGAATTCAGTAGTCATGAGAACACAGTAAGTTTTAGTGTCTTTAGTCCTTCAAATAATTTGCTGCTTATTCACGAACTTACACTTTTTCTGCTCTGTATCTTCATTTCTGCATATACCCAAAGCAGCATCATGATTTATCTGTGAGCATCTGACAGGGTCTCAGACTTGGTTAAACTTGGCACTAGGTTTAAACCTCTCTCAGCTGATTCTTTACTTACTCTGTGAAATTTCTCAAGTTTCTTAACCTCTTCTTTCATCCTTCTTTCCCCATTGAAAATATGCATTTTTAGTGATAGTAATTGACCCCCAGAACTGTAGTTGCAGAGAGATGTATAGGATGAGATAACTGGTTGCTCTGGCTTTGGTAATAGTTGGCACATGCGGTGTGAAACAAAACCTGGTGTGTAACGTAAGGAAACACAGAATAGTCTCCTCTAATAGGGCTCAGGGAGTGTTGGAGAGCTCAGTACATCAGCACTAGGTGTCCCAATGGGGATCCCTCAGCTTATCCTCATGCTACAATTCCAGGAATCTTTCCTTTCTTTTTTCCTTATTTTTTCTAATGTAATAAAAAAGGAGAAAAAGTGCACTCTGCCGATGCCAATAGGTGTGCTTTAGCAAATTTGAAAGCATATTTTCAATGGTGAAAAACACCAGTGAGGTGTTTTGAAAAGCATATAGCATCTAGGCCTGCCGTAGAGCCAAGACGTTTATTGATAATTTCTGTGGTCTAAACATAGGTAAACAGAACTGGTTGCTTGCTTGAATGCTCCCTGTGGCTCGAATCCATGCTTTAAGGCTTTGGCAGAAGTACTAGTGATAAGTTACATAGTTATCTTAGAGTTTTCATGTCCACTTGATGTGAGTTTTGTATTGAGTCATCCTTTTTTCTAATTGGTGGTTGGCTGTGGTCATTAATTCCCTCATCCACTTCTTCATCTCAGTGCTGCNCCTGTGGCTTGAACTCATGCTTTAATGCTTTAAGGCAGAAGTAGTAGTGATAAGTTATATAGTTATCTTAGTAGTTTTCACGTCCACTTGATGTGAGTTTTGGATCGAATCATCTTTTTTTCTAATTGGTGGTTGGCTGTGGTCATTAATTCCCTCATCCACTTCTTCATCTCAGTGCTGCTACCTGGAAAGGAGTCACACTTACTCTGTGAGGGGCTAGTGACACTTGATGGCAAGTGCAGAAGCAGCTCTGAGGTGGAGCTCAGGGGGTTTTAAGCAGTTCTTCAGTAAGTGGATGGATTTGCAGTGCAGTATTGTCTTCAATGGTCATCAAACAGAGTACTTGCATCATTTGGAATTTAATGTTACATATTGAATTCTATAAATTACACGTTATATATACATATCATAAAACTTTTCTGTATAAAAAGGTCTGTCTTTCAAATTTATCTTTGTTTTCTCCAGTCTCTGAGAAGTTCAGTGTATCTGGTATCATCTGCTCCTATTTTTGTGCTGTTACAGCAGATAGTGATGACTAGGCAGTAAAATAATATCTTAAAGCCATAACATCACTTTGAAAAGATGTTTTTCGAAGATCATAAAAATTTAAATAAAAACAAATGTGTAATACCGGTGATATTAAGATTTCTTTCTTTGTTATTATAATGTCGTCTTCTGATCTGTTTCATAAACTATGCTTTCCCACACCAAAGACTTACTTTTGTAAGGCTGTGATCTGTATCCCAGATTAGGCTGAGACAGTAGTCCAAGCAGAGTACTCCCTACCCCTCATTTAATATTTACTCACGTAGTGCTTGTAGAATGTGAAGACGATTTTCAGATTTTTTTTTTTTTTAAAAGCATAAAAACTGTTACGCCCATGCAATTAAATAATGACAAGGAAAATGAAAAGCCAGGAGTATCCCTGCAGACTTGCATGCCGCGTGATGAACATGTATGCTAAATACAGGGCTGCAACTGGATCGCACACACATCAGACCGCTCATCCATGGCAGGGATGTTTAATAAGGAAAGAGTGATTGCCATGAATAAACTCCAGGTGGGCGTTAAATAAATGTCTCCATCCCCCCACACCCATTACCTCTATCGTGGACACTCCACTTCTATTAACTTAGCTTTTCAAGCTTGCATTAGGGGGTTCCTCTTGAAGCATTTGAGACCATTGTGCAGAAAACACTGGGTCTCTTGTGCAAATGGTGCTACCTGCTATGAGAAGGCAGAGACACGGAGTAAATTTAAGACACATCTGGAAGCTTTACTTAGCAAAGCTTTTTTTGGGTGTTATTTCATTAGTTTGAGAATTAATATCTAAATGTTTTTAAACCTTTAAAGAGGTCAGTAGTCTTGGCAAATAGGTAGTTGTATATTGTTTGGTTCTGTTCCCTTTTGGTGGAATTAGTGGTTACCCAGGGTGTCAGAAAGAGGCCAGAAGTGGGTTTGGTTAGTACTGAATTGACCAATAATCGCTCTTTTCTTTTCCTTTTGTTAGTCTACTGAGGCAATCCAGAACTGTTGATTTAACCGTTCTGGTAAGCTGGGCCATGAAGGGAACAATTTGCCAAGAGACGAATTTATGAGCCAAAGTGGTGATTTGAGAGGAGGAAACACGCACGAGTTTGCGAGCCTGGCTCTGCAATGTGCCGCCTTTACACCAAAGCCAAGCTCTGTCTGCAGCAGCTGCCATCCCCAAACAGCAGTTTTCACCGGATTACGATCTATTTGATGAAATACGCATCAAAACAACGAGTAGACCTTACCTTTTTGGCACCAGGAAGGGCACACACGGATTGTCATGGCCTTCCCTGTGGAAGCCGCCGTTTCTGCCCGCTTCCCCCATGCAAATGCAATCCCGCGTGAGAAATTCAAGTCTATGAGCCTGGCAAGGACATCAGGGGAAACAGGCAGCTTATTTGCACATTTTCATAACCATAAACATGTATTTTTTTTCCATTTGTGCTGTGATGTTCTCCATTCATATTCTAAGTGGCAAAAGCTTTCAGTTGTGATTGGGCCCAGTCCTCAGCGGACAAGAATCGGATGCATCCTGTGGCGCTTATTAATCTAAAAAAGTTGTCTTTCAAAACGTATCTAAAAGCATATGGGAGTTGCGCGGAGCAAAGCAATCGCAAGTTCATTTGTTATTTCAACGAGCTCATTTCTTCTGATTTCGGCTGTCTAATAGACGGGGAGCTGTTTGCAGGTTGTTTGTAGTCATATATTTTTCATTCAGTTCCTCGGGTTAAAGAAAGGCAAGACGGAAACGTGCCATCCCCTCGGAGGACTGGCGAGTGTTATCCAATCCGGAGGTGTTTTTTTTTTTTTTTTNGGGATTGGTGAGTTTTATCCTATCCGGAGGTGTTTTTTTTTTTTTTTCCTCCCCTTCTCGTTGTTTTGCGGAGCGGCGTGCGAGATGCTTTCCTGCTTTCCAGGCAGTAATTTAGAGGCTGTCAGTTCTGCAGTGGTCACCGGGGATGCCGCGCGCATCCGGCTCGCTCGCGCGCTCGCAGGGCTCCTGGGGAGCAAACGTGTAGGTCTCCGCGTAGGAAAGTGTTCCCGGGGTTAGTGAATCACTGGGCTATGTCAAGGATGAAAGATTTTCCACCGCTTCCATAGTAATCCTTTACTAGAAATTGCCCTGTGATGGCCAGTTACGTTAGTTACTCCTGCAATGGATTTATGAAGTGGTATTTTTTTTACACAAGGAGATATTTATTCGGCAACAGTTCAATATACGCGATTCTCCAAAGCATATTGTCTATTGCATCAGTGCTCCCCAGGGAAGGAAGATACATCTTATAGTTGTTTCTTATCCTTTTTAGCCTTATTTTGTCTTGTAGCTTTAGCTTATACGTGCTATCTTCAGGCATTTCAATGTTAAATACTATGAGGAGTGTTTTAAATCTGATGGCTAATGTGAGTTGCTCTTCTACATGGAACAAAATGTCTCGGCGTGATGCGGTCCCCTCCTGAACTCAGAGAAGGAGGGAATAATAAAAATGAAAATGGGATAAAGCAGTAAAATATGAGTTTCTAGCCTTAGTTGTGGCAATAGAACTCACATCACCGGAGAGGTGGTTGACTTCTTNCGGGTTGCTCTTCTACGTGCAACAAAATGCCTCAGCGTGATGCGGTCCCTTCCTGAACTCAGAGGAGGGAATAATGAAAATGGGATAAAGCAGTAAAATATGAGTTTCTAGCCTTAGTTGTGGCAATAGAACTCACATCACCGGAGAGGTGGTTGACTTCTTGTGAGGTGTGTAGAGTTTGAGGTTTTCCCATGCGCAGGATGGACTAACGTGCATCTTTCTTGCCTCACGTGGTTTACTATGGGCAGTAAAAGTGACCTGGTGCTGACAACTTAGTGGCTTTTGCTAAGAAATACCTTGTGAAAAATATTTCTTCTCTGCTCTATAATAGCTTATTTTTAAAAGGAAAATATGTAGGAAAACAAAAAACTACCTTGCTATATCATATTCTTCCCAGCAAAGGTATATCCTATAGGATATCCTATAGGATACCTATAGGATAGGTATAGGTATATCCTATAGGATAGGTACCTATATCCTATAGGATATAACTTTGCATCCACTTTGCTGGAAGACATCCTATATTTCGTTACCTTGCAGTCTTTAGAGCTGCGTTTGAGGCAGCTCAGGTGTTTCATTGGCTTTTTATTTATTCTTAAAGANGACCTTGCTGTACCATATTCTTCCCAGCCATACATAGGATATACCTTTGCATCTGCTTTGCTGGAAGACGTCCTAGAATCATTGAAATAATGAAATCATTACCTTGCAGTCTTTAGAGCTGTGTTTGAGGCAGCTCTGGTGTTTCATTGGCTTTTTATTTATTCTTAAAGAGTGTCAAAAATCCCATATATTTCACATATTTTATTTCTTTTTACGTTTTAAAAGGGTGTCAAAAGCACCACGTTTCCCATACGTGCTGTAAGGCTGCGGCTCTGCTGTATCTCTGCGCCTTACCTGTCCGCTGGGCTGGACTGCAGGAAAGCTGATGATTTAAGGCACCAACAACCATCCATTAAAAGTAGAACAGAGCTACAGGGATTAGTGTTTTAAGTGAAGCTTTGAACCAGCCCAAAGGCAAACTGAAGCTTAAAAATAGCTGAGGGAAACAAGAGGAGCTAAATGCCCGAATAGCAGGTGTCGCGAAGCNTCAAAAGCATCACGTTTCCCATACGTGCTGTAAATCTGCTGGATGGGGTGGCTGGCTGTATCTCTGTGCCTTACCTGTCGGCTGGGCTGGACTGCAGGAAAGCTGATGATTTAAGGCACCAACAACCATCCATTAAAAGTAGAACGGAGCTACAGGGATTAGTGTTTTAAGTGGAGCTTTGAACCAGCCCAAAGGCAAACTGAAGCTTAAAAATAGCTGAGGGAAACAAGAGGAGCTAAATGCCCGAATAGCAGGTGTCGCGAAGCCACAAACAAGCTTACAGCCCAATTCTCCAAAAGTTGTCCGGGGAGTCCTGTTTCACTCCTTCCTGCAGGAACATATAAAACGCGGAGAGCAGCAGCTGTGCAAAGAAAAATAACAGCCCGATAATCAGGCTCCTGTTGTCATTAAATAGTCGTGAGAGTCCAGCGCTCGGGTATGGCAGCGGCAGCGTGACGTGTAATATCACCCCGTGGTAACATCAAACGGCACCAATCTGCGGCAGGAGCGCTGGGGAGAGGGCTCTCCGGATCCTCCGCTGGAATCCTCTGCCGTCATTATCCGTTTTTTAATCCTAATCCAGATGCAGCTCTGTACTTCTGCACTACCCAGGCACCTGGGAGTTTGGCTGCCGTTTATATATGCGTTTTTATGGCAGGAAAAGAGGCAGTTAAAGGAGTGACATCCTCACCAAGCCGTTATGGAGCAATACAGCATCGCTGCTCTCCTTGCAGAGCGCTGGGAAAAAACTGATGCACGTAGCAAATATGCTCCAAAACCTGCATCTTTGATACCAATCCTCACTGATACCACGGTTTGTGCTTTCATATAGCATCCATAAAGCTTGCTTTGGAATGTATCGGAATATTTGTTTGGAAATCAGTGTTTATGACTGTATTTGAGCCAAGGTGGACCAATTCTTTCTCCTTTTTACCATGAAATTTACTCGTCAGCGCAAAAGATGTGTAATAAAGTTGTAAAGATGGAGAGATGTGGAAGAGTAAAAGTGCTTTGGGACTGAAGTTTCTAAGTTGATCAGTTCCAGGATTCTGGCAAAAAAAAAAAAAAATGTGCTGGATGAAAGAATGAGTAATCATATTAAGAGCGAAAAAAGCCTTTGGACTCGTTCTAGAAGGGCCCTGAGATATCTCACAGTTATGTCATCTGAATATCATCTTTATTCCACTTAACTTGCACTGTTCTATTAGCCTCTTGATTTACAAAGCAATGGGCCAGCAGGACAGAGGCATGGAGTCCCTTCTTTCAAATGGCACAAAACTAATCTTTAAAACTACCCGGATTATTTTTGATATTTTAGCTGCTTAATTGACGTCACGGTGGAATTGGGGGAAGAAAGGCAAGGTGGTTACCAGAATTGGGCGATATTAACTTGCATTACTTCAGAAGCTGCTGTGAGCAGAAATGCTTAGATGTAAAAGCAAACGAATCCCTGCCAAGAGGGAAGCTGTTCCAAGTACTTGGGGTAGGGTCAGTGTTGGAAGAAAAAATACCGATTTGGAGAGGGGGGGAATTTATTTATAGGCTGTGCTGTAACGAATGGCTATTTTCGTGCAAGTCACCTTGTACACAATGGAAAAAAATCTCGAAGTTAATGAAAAACCCACTGATTTTGTTCCTCTCCAATTGAAAATCAATATTTTTGTCAAGTCATGATGTTCTGGAAACCATAAAGACTTGACTGTCAAAGGTGCTAAGCACAGGTTGTCCTAAATGCAATTGCAAATATGCAGGATTACTGAAAACAGTATCCTAGTCCATTCAGGAAGAAATATGAAATGAATATTCCCATACCCATTCCGAGAGAGCTCGTCAGGTATATAAATAGAGAACTTTTTACAGATACCCTTGTAAACATTCATTAGGGATGCTGTAATGCCTGGAACGGAGGAGGGAAGATTTTCTTCCATCAACAGCTGGGCTAACTCAATTGCAGGTCTTAGGGCTTTTGTGTCAGGGCTGAAGGCTTCTTCTTTCTTAACTTAAAACTGGTCTTAAAATTGGAGAAGAGCCAATCCAAGAATATTAGAAGAGAAAGAATGATAAAAAATAAAAAAAAGGAAAAACCTCAGGCCTACAAGTAAATGCCATTTACTCTGCACAGAAGACCCTCTTAACATTAAGAGGCTACAAGAGTTTTTTTTTTTTTAACCTCTTAATAACGGGGAAAAAAACACTATGGACATTCATATCATGCATTTAGTTTAGGAGAACCTGGAAACTGTTCTCTATAAAATACTATTTGACTATATTTCTCAAAGAGAAAGCCAAAAACTGGTGCAAAAAAGGTAATGAAGAATGTTGCTTAAAAATGTATTGTGTTATACCTTCATGTAAATGTTATAGTGGAAAATCTTTCAGAGAGGTAGCCTGCCCTTTAAACTTTTAGGCAGTTATGGCCTTAATTATGCTTTTCACCAAGATTTTGCATATTTAATATTTCCTTTTAGAGCTTTCAAGAGCCTCAATTATTAATTCCACTGAGGATTTATAGGTCTTCTGAATATCCCTTAAGTATAAAGATTGTAGACTCATCAAATACTGTTTTCTTCCTTTAAATTTTTACGATTTCTATATCAAATAGGCGACTGCAGTTTTCAGTTTGAATGTGGAATATTTATCACTTGAGGCTTTCTCTACTTTTTCAAACAGAAAAACGTCCACTGTGATCTGGACTGAAATCTGTAACTTCACACGTGGTTTTTAAATGAAGAAAACTTATTTCTAATTAGCAAGAACAGACAGCTGTTTTTCATATCATATGGCCAAAAAATGGCATCTCACCTAAAGATACTATTTATAAAGTGAACTGCCCTAAATGGAGAACAGTGTTAACCAGAAGCCTATGAATAAGTGATGGAGCCTAATTTTCCGTTATTACAGACATCGTTTAAAAATGCATGTCTGCCCAGGACTTTGTAATGATTTTGTATTACTTAAAAAAAAATTCTACATTTTTTTTCCTTCAGTTATTTCATTATTTCTTCTCTAGATTTATTCTACTCCAATGTTTGTAGAGCTTTTGAAAACCAACCTGACGTGTGTGTGTGTGTAGTGTGTGTATATATATATATATATATTTTTTTTTTCCTTAAATTGCCCCTGAGACTATCAATGCTTTAGATACTTTTTATGCCTCTTTCTTCAAGTGCTTTCACCATGTTATGCTTTGGCATCCATAGCAAAACCCATTAGCTGTGACAGGTTAAGATGCCTCTGCAGGCTTCAGCACAAAGGAACTGAGTCAGTGCCAACCCCTACTCCTTGCAACGTGCTGCACCATCTCACAGAAGAAAGTCAAATCTGTAGTTATCTTAAATTTGCTGTCCTCTGGGTGTAGCTATTGCAAAGAATGTTTTTAGTTGCCTGGTTCAGTATTTCTTAGTGTTGCCCATACCATGTTTTGAGTAGCATGGAGGTTCTTCAGCCACTCCATGGATCTTTTCTCTGTGATGCCTACAGACTTAGATTTAGAGAATGCTTGTAGAAGAAAGACACAGCATACTAGTTAAATTAAAATTCATTGATTATGGAAACTCCACAATCAATACGAGCCAACCTGCGCCTTCTGCGTATCTTCGTAGTGCTGACCAAGTCCTACCCTGTATTTCTTAGCAGGCCTCCAAACTTCATTGACCTCTTCCAGATGTTGCCGCTTAATGCGTGGCGGGATTCATATTCCGTATCAGAAGTTGCTACGTGAGGGTTGTGCCTGCACCGCTTCCATTAGTGTCATTGAGAATTAATGAAGGCAACATCATAGACCCGTAGAGTGTCGATGTCATAAAAAGGTCTGAATTATACATCGATCTGACAAAGCCACAGAATTCCCTCCCGTTTACAAATGGATCATCTGTTCTTGCTTTAGATGCAGCGTTTGACAGAGCATTTTGACGTGCACAGCGAATCGCGGTGGGGAGCTAATGGCATGAGTGCTGCTGCTTGGGGCTGGAAACAAATAGGAACTTCGTGATTCCTGCATTGCAGGTTTCCTTCAGCAGGAGCTGGGATTGAAAGCACCAGTAACAGACTGAATGCAACATTGCAAGGGTCAGGAAAACCAGTATTTTGGAAACACGGGAGTTAGATGTTGGTATATCTGAAACGGATCAACCAGGTGACCTTAACGTTGTTCCCTTCTTATACCTGCTTGCTACATTGTGATTTTGGCAGCCAGTGGAGACTTGCACTATTATTTTGGTTTTACATGAAAAATGGATTTAATCTTCACCTTCTATCATAAGGCCAATATTTCCGTATGAATTTAAGCTTTCATTTTAAGAATTGATAACGGCGAATTTGTTCACCCCTCTGCGGTTCCTCTGTGGTCTCGGCTTGCACAGACCTTTCCACTCGCTGTTGTTGTTGCTCTTCTGCAAAAAGCCATGAACTTTGGGTTGGAAACGCAGTGCCGCTACGTCCTGCTCGTGTTGAGAGTGCCTATGGAAATGCCAGCTGCTGCTAAAAGAATGTGATCTCAATCAAGTCTAGAAAGCATGAAATGTGCCACTTTTTTTTTTCTAGTGCGCTCCGTTCCCTGAATAACAAGAAAAAGCTAATTAACATGAGATAGCAAATGAATTGCAGTATCTGCCAGTTCAGCGATGCCGAGTCCTCTTTAACATTCTCTTTGCTTCTCTCCACCACAATAAATTCAGATTAGATATTGAAACATCTAGTTGAAAAATATCCTTACTTTCAGTGTTGCATAACTTACATTCTGACACATCCTGCAAGATTCAGCTACAGAGCACTCCACGAGGCTTTAAAGAAATATAAGAACAACAGGAATTAGGTTGTGTTATTACGTGTCCAATCCAAAATTTTGACAAATATGTAATAGATTGGATTTCCTCTTTAGGGAAGGTAATTTTTAATTATCCATCCTACTAATATAATTAACTGCCTTCACAACTCTAATTCTAACATCCTCACATTACTAAAAATCCAGTTAATTTTAATTCCATTTTTCAAGTCCAACAGTGCTCTGTTACCTGCCATAAAGGGATTATTTAGTAGCATTAAAATTATATTGCTGGTATTAAGATCCTGGATGTGGGCCCTGGAGTTTTAGGATGGACAAGTCAAGCTGAAATTGATTAACACTTTGAAAAATACTAAGTTTAAGCCAAATTTTTAAAGCCACTTAAATATGTATTTCTTGACATTTTGTAGACAGAGCTCTTACCCAAGCCTGGCAAATACCTATAAACAAAGGGGAAGCTGTGCTAAGGGGAGGAAGATTAAAAAATTGTTTCCATACATAGACATTTATAAATGAATTGAGCAGTTATAAGGAAATGAGACCTGTTGTCCCTTTGTGAACCCGTCCTCACTGCGCTGATCTGACGATTCTTTTTTTCGGGCTCTGCTCTGGGAAGGTGCTGTGTAAAACTGTGGTTCAGCCACCGTGGCAAGGTGTGATCCCTTCTTGTTTCCATGCTAAAATGAAATTATGACTCCTCTTTACCTCAGTGGGTATTGCAGAGCCAACACGTCTAAGATACTGGTGTGGATTACCCTGTTCCCATGGAACTATCAATACAGTAGCCCAAGTCCATGGCAGTTGCTCCCATTCGTATCCATTGGGGACGCAGGGACAGAACAGACGAGCTACGGGGTCCTTTCTCCCAGCTGGAAAAGAAAGAAGAAAGAAAGAAGAAGAACTCAGAAGTTCTGGTTTAATTTCTAGACTAGCAAAGATAAAACAGAAAGGAGCTTCCACTAAAAGTGTTTAAATTGAACACAACTAATACAGGCATCGCTCAAAAGAAAATGAGCAATTCCAGGGCATTGCCTTGCTTTATCGTTTGAGAGAAGCTGCACTTCAGAAATGGTTCAAGGGGACTTTATTGCAGGGGATCTATGAAATCCTATTCTTGGTCTATCGCTTCTTGAGCAGTGGTTGCCCGCCAGATATTCCTCAATCTCTCATCCTGTGCAGACCATGATTTTTATTTATTATTTATTTTTCTTTCCCCTTGGAGCTCTTTTGGGTCCATGCTCAGGTCAGTGATATAAAAAACCTAACACGCATCCTAAGAAACCTAACATACATCTCTTGAATTGTAGGGGGAATAATGCATTATTCTTTGTAAAATGCGAGGAGGCTTTTGGATTAGAAACTCTTTTCTTCCTAATATTCTTCATTTAATGCTATTGTTTTAAATATGTTAAATAATTTTTTAAAATATATGCTTAGGCATATTCTGCTGACAGTGCACTGAGTCAGTAGATATTCGTGGCCAGAGCTATGGCTTGAATGCTGATGATTAATGCAGGCTTCAGTTACGCCTGGTCCACGAGTCCTTAAAAATGAGTCCATTTTGGCTCGGTAGCGCTATCTGAAAGTTTACAAGGTGCGAAGCATTTCTCGCAATGCGTAAACGGAGAATTACACTTGAAGATAAAAGTGGCAACTTGCAGCCTGGCTTCCCATCGGAAGAAACACTCTGCAAATGAATAAAGCAGAAGGGATGTTGGTAGCGGAGCAAACGGTCATGGAAAGTTTGCTAACCTGCTGCGAGTTTCGGTAACGGGGCAGCTGATCATAACACCTGATAGATAATTGCTAAAACATTGAGTTTTGAAGAGCGCTTGAGTGCAGTAGCTGGTTGTTGGTAGTGGATTCTCCACTGGACTCTGTCTCCTTGGTTCTCATGCTTTAAGTATTTGCTTAGATTTTTTCCCTTCACTTTGAAAATCCAAGGATTCTGCCCTTCTCTGCTAGAGAGAATCCTCATTTTTAAAGCATCTGCGCTAAGTTTTAAACCACCTAAATGTGCCTTTTAAGTAGCACGTTGCAAGAGGGGAGCTGGTTGTGGCAGTCCTTCCCGTGGGTGCTACACGATGACAAAAACACAGGTCGGAAGAAGCAGACATCTCGGAACTGCCCTGCTTTGGCATTTTTTCAGTCTCTTTATTGTATTTTTTCCTCTTTACTCTTTGCACTGCCTTTTTGAGCAAGCATCTCTCAGGTTCAGCTTGGGAATTGGCCATGTCAAGCCCAGTGCTTCCCTGGGAGGCACCGTGGGCACTGCTGGGGCCCTTTTATTCCAGGATTTCATGGATTCCGATGTGCTAGACTTGTCAGTACAGAATCACTCCAGGATATGACACTACATATCCATGCATGAAATTAGCTGCATTTAAATAAAGAAGAGGATATACTTTTGAAACAGTGCAGTAAAAACGTGTAGGAAAAAAAAACAGTGAAATACATTCTGATCCATTTCCAGGTTTTCTATTAAAACATGAAGGATTTGACTGGCCTGCTGGCCATAAAAAGCCTCTGAGTTAGAGAAAAATAGTCATTTGGCTACACTTAATCCATGCCCTGGAAACAATCAGGAATTGTTCCCCACAGTATATTTTTGAGTATTTTGTCTTGTGATTGAGAGTAAGCTGCAGTCATGAGATAACTGGGTGCAAGTTCAATTCACATGCTAGCTTGTATTCCCGGCAGAGGACTGTGGAGACATTATTTAAAGCTTTCTCCTCTCTATATACCTCAGAGCATTATTACCGGGCTCTAGAGAGATGCAGAGAGCTGCCTTCTGCTAGAGGGGAGTTTATATCCAAGGCTCCCAGAGAATTCCATAGATGAATCCAAGAATTTTCTTCTTTTTGCTTTCCTTTGTTCTCTTAAAAAATAAAAATAATAAAAAAAAATGCTTTATATAAAATAAAATCTTGTTCAAAACTCTCAAAATGCATTGCAGGTTCTAGCACCGCAGGCAGCTGTTCAGAATTCAGGTAAACTAATCATTCATAAAATTATTAAATGTAGTTCAGTTATTTTCTATATTTAACCATTCTTTAAGGAAATTAATTGCAAATGTGCTAAATAGAATTTTTAATTAACGAACCTTCAGGGTTTCCTAAAGTTAAAAATAAGTGCTGCAATCAAAACTAAAGTTGCTATGAAAGAAAAACAAGTATACATGTCTGGTTTAGTCCTGAAATAGCCATCAAGCAGACAGCACGTGATGGCTATCTTGTTTACACGGTTTCAGAGGACAGCTCTGACCGCCAGCCAGCGTGCAATTGTTTTGCACATAGTTTTGTCTGTGTTTAGCATGGTTTCCTTTTTACTGCCTGCGTGATATGGTATCTGGCCTCGTTTTTATGGAATAGCGTGCCTCACCCCTCGGAGCGACACGCAAACTCATCGGAGTCGGTGCAGTCTGGTGACAAAATCACTGTTGTGGGTTAGGAAAACCACGTCCGACCCCCTGCTCGCGAACATGGAAGTTTATTGACTCTGCTTCCTAGCAGGAGTCACCAGCAGGGCCTCCTTTTCACCAATCAATCCATATCATTTTGCAAAGAACCAGAGCGTGCGGGTGTTGGGATTGATTTACACATTATTTATCTTTTCCTGCCCAGTTCAAATTGGTCAGCCTGATACTATTCACTTGATAAAAATCATAATGTCTCAAATTACTTACTCAATAAACTGTGGGTTTGTCTATTATTAGTGATCATTAGTGTTATAATACAGCATGGAAATTTAGAGCAAATTAACTACATATGCAAGCTGCTGGGCTCATCTGCAGTTAATCATGAGCATACTGTTCAAGTGGGCAGAGGATTTTGCAAGAATAATTCCAGGAAGAATTTGTGGGAGGAGAGCTAAATATCCTTGGGTTGCTGTATTTTTTTTTTTTTTAACTCGCCATAATCTTGGTCTCCCAAATGCACGTTTATCTGAGACCCGGTCAATGACAAAGGAGAATTACGGCTTGAATTAAACACAGCTTTTCCTGCTGCCGCTTGCACGGCCCAAATGTTTATGGCCCTAAGTAATGGATGGAAGTTCCATGGAGGTGCCGCCCCCACGGGCCCGACAAGGCTCCCGGTTCGGGCGTTCCCGTTGATCGAAGGCTCTCGGAGCCCCGCAAAGGTGGGATGTGCCGCCCGGTGCGTTATCAGATGGTGACACACGCGCCGCGCGCCGTGAGTTATCGCTTCCAGTCACTATTATTTCCTACGAAAATAATAGCTTCCAGTCACCGTGGGTTGCTCTGCGATTGCATTCACGATGTAGATTAGAAGCGAAGGGATTTCCTGATAATTACTGGTTTGTCTGGCACAAGAAGGCACAGATGAGAGAGGCTTAATGTGGGGGAAAAGTAAAAGAGAAGGCAGTTTCTGCAGGCTCCGGTGGCTGCTCCTCTAAATATTGTCGTGTGCTTCGCTTGGAGTTTGGTGCTTGTGGCAGGTTGTGCATAGTGGAGACTTCTTTAAAAATAAATAAATAAATAAGAGACAAGAAAGGAAAAGAAATACAGGCAAGAGACAAGCTGGTCTTGCCCATACATGCTCCTCCAGAAGGACGGAGTCAGCTAGCGTTTCCCTCCGGGCTTTCTGCACACGAAGGCTGATCTCATGTTCGCCCTGCAGCCGGTGATGAGTCCCTGCAAACAGCCCCCTGCTTTGGGCTCCCCAGCTTTTGCCCAGGCCTTTCTCTTGATTTGGGACCCCTTGGTGAAGCAGAGGGCCGTGCCCAGCCCGCTTCGCGGTGCAGATGGGAGCCGCGGCCTCCCAGCCGCTCCGCACATGCCGCTGCACCTGGATAACGGCGCTACCTGTTTACAAATTACCCCAATTTTCTGCTTGATTCAGCAGTAACTGCTTGCCCTCCCCCGTGATGTAATTAGGCCTTCAGAGTTCACGTGTGCCTATTATGATCTCTCCTGTGTTTTGCCTTTTTTTTTTTTTCTGTAGCCGTAATCGTATATATATATATATGTATTAAAATTTCTTATCAATTGTTCAGCTAAATTATGCACAGTGGGCCATGCTGGCCCTCCATTAACATAAAGTATGCTAAACAACGTGTTTTCTTTCTGATAATTATACTCTAAAGCACCAACTGCTTATTCGGGTGAATTTGCCTTCCAGTTTTTCACATCTCCTCAAACTTTTAGCCGGTTCCACGGCAGGGCAAGTGCTCCTTCTGCTGTCGGCGGAGCGGCCGCATTATCTTCTCTAATCTGATCGTAGCTTCCAGCGGCCTCGGCGCCGGCCACTTGTTGGAGCGAATGATCAGAGTCCGTCCGAGCGGAGCGTTTTCCCATCGCGCAAAGATCTTGCTGGACCAAAGTATCCTAACCCTCGCAAGGACGGGATTGCACAATTCCCCCTCTCCCCAGCCTCTTGCAAAGTGCTGCTCTGCTTTGCAGGGCTGGAGATAATGTCTAAGAGCTCGAGACGGGTGTCCGGGGTGTTCGAACGTGTGAAAGGACAGGGTTGAAGTCCAAGGAACGTTAAAAGTCATTTTATAAGAACAAGTCAATATTTTCAAAACAGAGCCGTCTTCAGGTTTCACTGGGCATCTCGCACATGAGTATCCTATTCAGAATTTTCTAAAGGTAATTTGTTTAACTTCCTGCGGGCCTTGCGTAATGAAAAAGTACCCTTTGATACAGTGCATCTGCTTTTGAAGTGCTACACAGCTAAAAATAGGCAAAGCAATTCTTTGGAAAACTGTTAAAAGCCATGGGTTTCATTTTACCTTAGATAAGGGTGAGTAACCATCTTAAGAAACTAGAACAATCCGTTTCTTTCTGTGCCCACAAGATCAAAACAGGTATTATCTTTGAGATATGTACATTTTTTTTTCAATTGTGAATGAGCTAATGGAAATATTATTATTCTCTAGGGTTTTTTTTCCCTTGCCCCAGAAGAAGAATATGTGACCAGAGAGGAGGTTAGTCATATTTAAGGGTACTCATAGCCCTGCAGCACCACCTTGGCAAAACCTCGGGATAGGAGTCCTTGAAAATTATCTTCACTTTCAGAAAAAATACATCTAGATCATAAAGAACTAGCAAGAATTGTTTGAGCCAATCTTCTGATGATTATAAAGAATAATTTCATACTATTTCAATAATATCAATGCAGTAATTATAATGAGGCTCTCTTGGACTTTTCGTTTTCATGTGGATCTTGCAAAGATGTTTTTGCTTTCATAAATTTGTGTCAAGATTAAATTTTCACTGATCAGAACAAAAGCAGAGCTGTTTGAAAGTGAAGTGTCAGTTGCAGAGGCTTGAGACTGACTCTTGCTACAAATGTGAGAAAAGAATGGGTGTCAGCTTCGAGTATGTAAAGTTGTGTTACAGTGTGAATGAAGATCCAATTCATTTTTATGAAACTTTAGATTAATTAGTTTTATAATTTGCACTGTAAGGTAATGTAAATGTACTGCTGCTGCTTGACTTTTTGCCTAATCCTTTGAGTGGATATTTAATCTTTTTTTATATATTAGAATTAAAGTAACTTGGAAGATATGAATAATTAATCTAATTATATGCCGATCACTTTAATTTCTTTAATGTTTTAGATTAAAAAAAAAACAACTTTACAAATTGGTTTAGGTTGGAAAACCCTTTTAGAGGATTTTGTATTTCATCAGTAAGTGCAATTTAGAGGATACAGGCTCTGGAAGAGCAACATTAAGTTTACAGCTATGCAAATGGGAGGGTTAATCCGGGGGCTGTGCTGAGCAGATTCTCAAGGTGTGCTCTGTGATTCGGACCTTGAGTTGGACAAGGGGGATTTTCCGTTAAGGAAAATGAGTAGCCAAAGAAGCCCCATCAAAGGGAAATGTAAAGCAACAATAATGTCATCTGTTACACAGGCTGAAGGACAAAGGACATCAGAGCGCAGTGCATTTTGTGTTGTTTGTGTCTTAGACTAGCAGTAAGTGGGGCCAGGTAGCCAGTTTAAGTCCCCTGGTGCTCGGATGTACCTCTAACTCTATACAGGATGAACACGAAGTTATAGATAAATCACCAGCTCTCTGGTTTGCATACATCCGAGCATGTCATGCATATGGAGTGCTGACTGCTTAACTCGTGGAAAATGTAAACTCTGCACAGATCGTCGCAGTGTAGGAGTTTGCATCGTTGTATTGTGCTCTGCTATTTTTGGTGACATCCAGAGACACTTCATATTCCTTCGCATTTTGGAAAAAAATTCCACTTTTTGCTTTTAACACGTGCACCATCCTCTGTCTGCGGAATTAGCAGCTTTGAGCTAACTCCTTGGCTCCTTCCCTGCAGCCTGCTATTCCCTATTATTTGACTTTGTCTTTTGGGGGTTTTAGTTGGTTTGCTGTGGGAAATGAAAGTAGTGATCATTACAGTAGAATTAAAAATAGCTTCTAACAGCTTAGCCAAAGATACAAAAATAGGCTCTCTTCCGGCTTATCCTGTCAAATATAGAGGGAACCCTAGTAAGGTAACATCTGTGAAAACCACAGACTGGGTTTGTATCTCTTTTTTTCCTTCTATCTTTTCCTTGTATCCGTGTAACATAATAATTTAAATAAGGTTATTCATTTTTTTCTTTCCAAATAGTTTGCCATTGAGCTTTCCGGAAAGGTCATTGGTTTTAGAGACTTATTTTCCCATATGATGCTTCACAATTTATGATGTGTTTCTGTGTCATTGCTTAGAAAAAGGGACACAGTACTATAGAAAATTTGTAGATAGAGAAGTACATACTAATATAAACGTTGATCCTCACTGTGCTGAGATTTCCATATGTCTTATTCAGTTTGGAGTCCCAGTGACTAGGAATTTGTCATTCACAAGGACAAACCCAGACTTTCTGTGCTGTGCTGTTGAAGTTAAGGCATCCTGCTTGACTAGTGGCAAAGTGAAAAATGGGTACCCCATTGGATGAACCGTGAGAGAAAATAAATACCTGCTTCTAAACACAAACACCTTATTTTCACTCCACTCCGCTGGTAATGACTGTGCCTAGTAGGCACTAGTCTGGAGGCTGGAAAGAGCCTCTGGAGAACATCTAGAGGGGGAAACCTCTTGAAGTGGTACCGCTGCTTTGCTTCTTATCTTGCCTTTCTCAAGGATGTGACACGTCTCAGGATCTCTTTATGGGATAGATGACCCCAGTGGAAATGAGAACTAATTCTCATAGCTCTTTTCTGAAGGTCCTCTGCAGAAATTAGGTGCGTGCAGGACAATGAGAAAGGAAAAGGGAATGCACTGTTTTATTTTTTTCCTGAAACACGCACAATAGCTTCTCTGCATCAGAGCGCATCCAGCTCTTAGTCCATCCAGCTCCTGTGCCTTCTCTCAAAGTTTTTGCCTGCCTGCGTGAGCCCTCCTGGCCTTGTGCATCCCTGTGCCAACACTTGCCCTCACTGTTTGGTGCCTGCGAGTCTCCAAATGAAGCTTCCTGCAGAGAAAAATACTCCTTGGGTACTTCATCACAGTAATCATCCAGTCAGAGCACCTTANGAATGCACTATTTTATTTTTTTCCTGAAACATGCACAATAGCTTCTCTGCATCAGAGTGCATCCAGCTCTTCTCTTAGTCCATCCAGCTCCTGTGCCTTCTCTCAAAGTTTTTGCCTGCCTGCGTGAGCCCTCCTGGCCTTGTGCATCCCTGTGCCAGCACTTGCCCTCACTGTTTGGTGCCTGCGAGTCTCCAAATGAAGCTTCCTGCAGAGAAAAATACTCCTTGGGTACTTCATCACAGTAATCATCCAGTCAGAGCACCTTAGTGCAGGTTAACCCCTCTGACGTCGTTAGTCTGGTGGGTGTAAAGGTGCTGAAGGCCTCGTCAGTAAAAGCAGATATGCGAAACGGCAGCATTTGTTATAGGGCACTCTGCAGAGTGAGGGTTTGTGTCCATCAGTGCTGTGTGTAAACACGTTCTGCAGAGCACCTTTTCAAGTGAATATAACAGAATTCCTGTGGACGCTGCGGGTAAAGCTAACTGTGCAACTGGTGTGACCCCTTACTCACTTCTGCAGATTTCTAAAGAAATACCCGTACAACTACCCTGAAGTTCATTCCTTTTAAATTCTGTAGGACTTTTCTGTGAAGGGAGTGTGTATATTAGGTCTCCCCATAGTAGGTTAATGTTTGTGTATTGTCACCCTGGCTGAACCCAGCATGGGAGCCGAATTGGAGTAGAAATCAATGAAATAGCATTAGGATGCAATTGTCACAAATTATCAGAGAAGAAAGAAGACAACTGTAATTCACTGGAAGTAACACTTTACCCACTGCTCTCGCTAAGCATTAGTTTTGTGTGTTTTCAATTTCAAGGCACTTTCTCGGGAAAATACTCGGTCTGTAAAGACCATTATTATCATCATTCTAAAATTTCTGGAATTTAACCTAAACAAATTCCTCCAAGCTTGCACTTGGTTCTGGTACGATCCGCGATCCTGCTTGCTCCCAGTGCCAGGTGTGCCCATTCCGCGAGGCATCTGGAGTCCTGTCCTGCTCGTGGCACCTGGCAGGACAAGGTCGCTGCAGCATTTTTTGGGAGCCCTTCTGCAGTATATTTATCTAAGTTTTTGTTGCATCGCTGTTAGTGACTAAGTGGTCACGGCAGTGCTTGCAATCCACCAGTGCTTTGGTTTTGCCTTCGGGTTTGTTCTGTTCACACACATTCCCGTTNGCATCGCTGCTACTAAGTGGTCACGGCGGTGCTTGCAATCCACCAGTGCTTTGGTTTTGCCTTCGGGTTTGTTCTGTTCACACACATTCCCGTTACTGGTGGAATACAAAATAACTGCTAAAACCAGTTAAATAGCACCTGCAACTTGCGTTTTTTCCCCACTCATTGAAGATATGCATCCAAACATTTGTAGGAGACTGTGATAATTGTCCTTCTTGTGCAGTGCAATATTTGCATTGTGCCATTTATTCAAAATTTTGCAGAGCAGGGCTAGGATCGTTCAAGGGACTCATTATGTCTTTCATTTCTGGGTTATCCACTCAGCCCCTGCCCGTGCCAGCAGGGATGGAAAGCCGTTATCCGCACTGAGCGCAGGATTTATCCGAAGCGAGGAAGGGATGTTAGTCGCTTGCCTAATAGCAAATCCTTTGTATCCCAAGAACCGCCTCACGACTATCGCTCTGTCCCGGGGCTTGGTAGGAGATCAAACACTAAACCATCATGAAAACAAAACCGGTGTCCACTCAGAGCGAATTCATTTATGGAAAAGTGTGATCTTTTACAGTAGCAAACACTGCTTCATATCCAAAGCAAACCCGACGGGAATGGGGTGAAGCCTACTATGCAGGGAAGGAAGGGGTGAAGTCCAGTTCGTTGATCCAGGTGGAGACTGCGGGCAGTAACGCGGAGTCGGGCAGCAAAATGTTCAGTGGTTTCTGTCAAGAAAAAAGCGAGAGTCATTGGGCGGATAAAACAAAGGTGGGATCTGTGCAGTCTGAAAACCGCAAGGTTTCAGCACCTGCTTTCTTGTCGGTACCTGTTGTAGGTGCTCGCTGTGTGTGCTCCCTGGACGCGTGGTCTGCTCGAGGCTCTGCCGCACATCTCGGGACTCCTCCTTGCTCCCTGTCCCCACATAAATTCGTTGCAGGACCTGGTGTCTCAGGGCCCCAGCTTTGAGGTCCTTTCCTCTGAGGTTGCTCTGTCCCTTGACTCGTGATATTTGAAGAAGGGAGATGCTTGCCAACGTGAATCACCTTCACTGGAGTTAGTGCGTGTCTGCGCAGCACAAAATGCCTGTGCAGCATCTCTGCATCGCTCGCCACACCAGTATTGATTATTCTTGAGGATCTGATTGCAGAGGATTTGATTTAGGTTCCCCTCTTTGAGCACACGGCTTCTCTTCTAAGTCCTAGAGTTTTCCCATCACTTTCAGCCAGATTGCTTGTGGTTCCCCTGCTTCAATTTTGGCACATTCTTATATTCCTCATGCCTGGGGAAACTCCCTCTGTTTCTTCAGTGCTTTTAGAGTTTTTATTTCTAATTTCTGTATTCTAATAGGAGAAAATTCTGTTCCTTTAAATGCAATGCACACTGGAGAAAAGTGACTTGTCTAGGAAGTCATTGCCCTGCAGGTAGTGAGGCTTTAGTCCTGGTGTCACTCTCGTGTTGCTGTCGCACAGATGATGCAGAACAGGCCACATCTGTCAGGATGTGCAAACATATAAGCAGTTGATAAAGTAAACATATAACTAAGCACTTGAAATGATGATGGAGATGTGAAATGGAGGCTTCGGGGTATGGAGAAGTGTAAGAGATGAGTTAAAAGGGAAGCAAAGGTGGTAAGGACAGAGATAGGTGATAAGCACAGAGCTAGAAGGAAGTGCATACCTAGCTCCTTCATATATATTTCCTTCAGAAAGCAGAACAACATCTGTGAACGAGCTTGGAAAGCGAAGCAGAGTTTTTTGTTGTCTATTTGTTTTGAACTCTGCGGAAGACCCGAGGGGGCTGTTATCTGACAGTGTGTTAGACCACGGAGCAGAATCAGCTGAGACATGAGAAAGTCAGGAAAAGTCTGAATAAATGTGTGTGTGATGTTTGCAGGGGAATAACGCCGAGGATTGACTCTGAGACAGATGTGTTCGGAAAGAAGATTAGAGAGAAGGGGATGTAAGATGAAAATCCAAATATTGATACGCCTGCAACTCTAGAAGTTTGTTAGGCTCCTGAGAAGATTAATCAGGTTTTAAAATACCCAAGTAATATAAAACATGGCAAGTCGTGCTCCGTTGCATACTAGCCATACTACACAATTTGCTTTTTGCAAAAAGCATGGTTTTATATGCAAGTAATTTCCATTTTTTCCACTGCCTCATTTTTAACCTGTTTAATAACCTTTATTATCACAATTCAGTTAAGTAGCAGCAGTTCTGGCTGGGCTAATGAATACACACATGACTTCAGGAAGGAAGATGTTTTTGATCTGGTTACAACCTTTCCCATTTCAAGCTGTTCAATTAAAAGATATATTGGTTGGAAACAAATACCTACTTAAGCAACATGAAAAGTTTAAGCAAATTTCAGTCGCACTTACTTCAGGCACCAAAAGTGAGTGTGATTGGGATATGTAGGTAACAAATAAGTTTGTTAGCTGCAAACTTCTAATTCGTGGCACAGCTGATAAATGCCTTTCACAGAGCAGATGCAAATAACTAGACTTCTATGTTCCTTGAGTCTGCATGATAATAGGTTCTTTAAGCACCCTGCTAAGATTTAGGAAATTAGTCAAATGGGATCATATTTAGGTTGAGCTAATACTGCACAGCTGAATTTACCCACCATTATCTATGGGCATAATTGGAGACAACTGTTTTTTGGACCAGCTGTGCAGGTCACAAAAGGATAATAACAGGGGCCCAGCCTTGCCACGTCAGATTGATAAATGTTTATAGCACAGTGTGACTGTAGGAGCTGGGTTTAAACAGGTATAATTTAGTGGGATTTTTTTTTTTTTAATTCCTTATGCTGAATATGCCAGCTGAACTGGTGTATTGCATGTCGTTTCTGTGTAGCGTGGGCTGGTGTAGTGAACAGGCAGGAGAGAGAAAGGGTGTAGTAGGAAAAATATCTAAAAGGAGGTGTCAGATAAAACTTCCCCACCGCGAGCAATCTATTTTACACCTTTCTGTTAGTGGTTTTCCCTGCTATTTTCTCACCTTTCCTTTCGCTGGGTGGGTAGGTTTACACCAACTTACGTTGATATTGTGGAACTTAAAGTGCCACTCAAGCACTTCTGAATTTGACATTGCCTCTTTTTAGGACTTAAGCTTAATTTGTTAGAAAGGCTGTTCCTGTTGTTCTGACAAATATTTCTTTTAAATATTACATCCAAGCACAGGCCTCTGCTACTGATAACCTATAAATGTGTTAACAGCTGCGCTAGGCTTAGAAAATACAATTTGATATTAGTGTGAAATGTATCTTAGCTGAACCCATTAGTCGTAAACAGGTAAATAGAAGAGCGTGGTTGGATTTTAATTGCACGCCATAGGTTTCAGCCTAGATATCTGCCCTGCTTTTGTTCTCTTTACATCGTGTCCTATGTACGTACTGTAAAGTACACTTTCTTTAATGAAACACATTATTTACAATGCAAAACAAAGAGCAAAAAAATTATCTTAACTAGATAGCACTGCGGTTTAAATGAACTAAAAATAAAGGGATGGACTAGGACCGGTGTCCCTGTAGTGCAGAGCTGAATGTAGCTATAGCAGAAATGGGAGATGGGGCCGAAAACGGGAGATGGGACAAGGTGTGGAAAGGGATTTTGCGTTTCCTTTTGGATCAGCAGGCTGCTCCGTGCTCCTGCTGCTTCTCCGCTTCCAGGATTGCATCTTCAGCAGTGGCAACCCCAGCTAAAATATATTAGTGCTGTGTTTTCTAGATTGACATTTATTACTGGAGGGAGCTGGAATCATCACCACTTATCCACCATCATCATCACTTACATGTGTGGGAAATTTTATTTTCCTGAGGCCTCCAGTTTTCATTGGTGAAGCAGAGGCTCATAGCACTATCATCCTTCCCCTGTTCATTTGTCTGCCAAGCAAAATGATCTTTTGCTGCAGAGCTTCATCTGAGATCTGACTTCTACAGAGGGCATCAGAAAAGAGGCGTAGAGTCAAAATTAGTTTTTCTACCAAACTTCTAAGTGTGTCTTCTGGCCTCTTCCCTTCAGAAGATGGAGGTTTTTCTTAAGGTGCAGGAAGGAGGAAGGGAGCACAACAGTTGTAAAACGTTTTTATTGAAACTTAAAGCCAATTATTTCTGAATTCCCATTTCCTTAATTAAAAGTGTCACTGATTTGTACTTAATCAGTCTTTAACAAGCCTTGTTGTGAAGCCAAAGAGCTAAACAATGTGGGTAATAGCCTGGGAGGGTTAGCTGAACTTTGTTTAAATGTGAAGGGAGTAGTGCATCTGCCCAAGAACTGAGCCCTTGCAAAGTTTGGGACACTCACCAGTGCCATGCGGCATAAATCACAGTGCAAACTGTGTGATTATACCCTGCAGGGAAATAGACTGTGTGTTTATGGGGCTCTTCACCAAGCACTTAGGAATAATCTGATATAAAGCAGCAGGGGAGGAGAGTAATGACAACTTCAAATTAGTTTAATGAATGTTTACATTAAAAAAGGCTTTTCTGCAAACCTGAAAACACAAAGTGACAGTTTCCTCTCTAGACAAAAAGAAAAGAAAAAAAAAAACCCTCTACTTTTCTTTAAGTACTGGCAATGGGGATGACAATGTAAATTTAACCCTTTCAGTAAGGTGGATCGTAGTCAAACACTGCACAGGGAAGGAATCATTTTCTTTATAGTAAGAGCTGCTAGTAATCCAATTACAAACACCAGTTTCTGACTGGTAGCTCATCTCTTTTAGGTCACATCGCTGCATTATTTTCAATAAGCTTTATTTTCTCTAGAAAAAAAGTTATGGCAAAGACGGTAGAAATGTTGCAACGCTTCACGTTGTCAATGCACTCTCCAGGTCAGTAATTTGTTACAACTTGCACCTATGTACAGCATATCATTAAGTATACCAAATATTAGGGAAGTTTGAAAAAATAAACAACCCGTACTTCTGAAGCAGCAAAGATCCTTCTATTTGAGAAATTACTTGCTTTTCAGCTGGAGTATTGCAACATTTTTCTTTACTGCATAATATCTTCATTATAGATTTTTAAAGCTCGTTTTGTGGAACATTTGAAATGTATCAGTTAGAAATCTGGTTTTCAGCTTCCCAGCCCAGGTGCAAAATTTTTCACTAAGAATTATTCAAATCAGTAAGTCTGTTCTTAAAAAAATAAATCAACTACCTTAATGGTTGACATGTAGGTTACAGAGAAAGGTTTGGAGAAAGGTTAGAGAGGAACTTCCAGCATTTTGAAGCTTCTTTGAAGTGCCATATTTGCTAAAGGTTTGTCTAAGAGAATGTGCATCCCACAGCAAAGATGGTCCTGTAAAGCCTTTGCATGGGACAAAATAATGTATTTCTGAAGGCATTTCACTCGCATATATTCCAAGTTATGTGATCTGAGGTCTTTATGTCTAGTGTAAATGTCATTGAAATCTGGGTTAAAGACTTGGTTGAATTTTCAGAATTAGAGAACAGAGTTAGACACCTCCCATCTATTAGCCCCGTGAAAGCAAGTTGCAGAAATGTAGCAATTAAAGCACATGATCACAGTAGACTTCTGTGTTTCTTAAAGATTGTATGTCATTTTTTATGCTTATCCTTCCTATTTTAGTCCCACCTCCAGCCATCAGCTCTGCTGTTGCTGTTTTTCAAAGCCCTAAAAGCCACTTTGGGTCTGGCTGAGCAACAGAAATGGAGCAGCTGAAGCACATGATCGCAGTAGATTTCTGTGTTTCTTAAAGATTGTATGTCGTTTTTTTTATGCTTATCCTTCCTATTGCAGTCCCACCTCTAGCCATCGGCTCTCTTGTGGCTGTTTTTCAAAGCCCTGAAAGCCACTTTGGGTCTGGCTGAGCAAAATATTTCAGTACCTGCCTAGCTGGTTACTACATCAATGAAATTCCCATTTTGATGAAGCAGTGGTTGAGGCTGCAGTTCTAACCCAACAGAATGATTGGCAAAAGTTGCTTCATTTTCCATTAATCGTGGGACTTTTCCAAAGCCCTTACCCTAGACCTGTAGCACCTGGGTCTGTGCAGACCTTTTGCAATGAGGATGGTGGCATTTGATTGCTCCCTCCTGCTTAAGGACAGGGCACCCACTCTTCATTTGCTCCTGGCTTATTTCCCTTCAAGTCTTGGTATTTCCAGCAGCTTCGTGTATTTTGTATCCCATACACCTCTCGTGGGCTGTCGGATGGACATATCTGGATCTGTTAATTTTAATATCCAATTATTGTAACAGGAAAAGGTGGCCTGNTTGGCAAAAATTGCTTCATTTTCCATTAATCATGGGACTTTTCCAAAGCCCTCGACCCTAGAAAGCCCCTGTAGCACCTGGGTCTGTGCAGACCTTTTGCAATGAGGATGGTGGCATTTGATTGCTCCCTCCTGCTTAAGGACAGTGCACCCACTCTTCATTTGCTCCTGTGTGCAGGGACGGGGCTTATTTCCCTTCAAGTCTTGGTATTTCCAGCAGCTTCGTGTATTTTATATCCCATACACCTCTCGTGGGCTGTCGGATGGACATATCTGGATCTGTTAATTTTAATATCCAATTATTGTAACAGGAAAAGGTGGCCTGTATTTGCATTAACCTCTTTTCTTGTGATAAGACTTTCTCAAAGTCTTTCTCTCCTGCACATAGTTTAGTATTATAATTAAATATAAATTAAATTACTCTCTATATGTTTTGCATGCTACGTCCACTTCAGCTTAAAGCTCTCGGTGACTAATTTAATCAGAATTTATCAGGAGATCACAGTGCCACACGAATGATCCGAAAATGAATTTTCTGCTGCGTTTTTCACAGTGTCCCACCATCAAGGAGGGTTATTTGTGGTGAAGAAAAGGATGTATTTTTCAGCCCTGGTGGGTTTCTACTCGTATTCCTGCGGGTAGAGAGCCCAGCACGCGGCAGCGCCGTGAGAGCCAGCGTGATGAATATCACTTGGAGTTGCCAGTTCTTTTACGCACTCTGTGTAGACACTGTAAACTCCACATTAATCATCGCAGAGCTGTGGCATGACCAGCAAACACCAACTTTAGTGGGAGCCAAATGATTGGGAACATGTTCAAAACAGCTTTATTTCACTGAC
Source organism: Crypturellus undulatus (assembly GCA_013389825.1). Taxonomy (NCBI): domain Eukaryota; kingdom Metazoa; phylum Chordata; class Aves; order Tinamiformes; family Tinamidae; genus Crypturellus; species Crypturellus undulatus. The sequence goes on from VWPW01015206.1 coordinate 374,699, forward strand.
AGACAGGATTGCTCAAATAAAAAGCCAAATAAAAAAAAAAAAGGAATGCTGGTGTTCCATAAAAACCTGCAGTTTGTGGAGCTGGATTATTTATCACCATTTATTGGTAAGTGTATGGAGAGTGTCCATTTAATAGGCTTTTTATGTGACTTGTTTGCACTAATGAGACTCATCACAGTATCAGCTAAGGAAAAATGATACCAAAAAGAGTTAAAGTTGGGAAAAATCAATTAGGAATTGTTTGCCTGTCCATCTAATTCAGTACGCTGTATAAAATAGACATGAAGCATGAAGCAAGTGATCAAAGTAAGTGAAGATTTAAAAATAAGTAGTTTATTTTGACCTGGATTACCATCTTCAGATAGCTAGTGCATATGTAAAAGCAAAATTCATTTCGTGCTGTTAAAGAAAATACGTTCTTGTTCTCTCAGCATTATTCTTAAAACTACTTTTAAAAAAGGCATAGGAAAAACTGCATCTATCCAAAGTTTGGGGAATGTGAGTGTCTCAGGTTTGCTGATTAGTGCAAATATAGCAACACTCGGAAGCAAAAAGGCCAAAGTCGTCGTCCTCCTCATGCAAATGCCCTCAGGAAGGCAAGGCGACGTTGTCCTTTTGTCCTCTGCTCCCGGGTATGTCGTGTAGGGTGTATTAAATCATAAGTCCTGCAACACGACCTGCAGCCGCGTATGGATTTACCTGGAGGGCTCCGGGTAGTCTGGCCGTGCCCGCTGCGCCGAGGCACGCGGCGCACGGCGCAGCCGGGACCCCGGCGTGTAAATAACTGCAGCGGGTCGCCCGAGTGCTGAGCTGCGCTTTCAGGATCTCGTTTTAGTAAATCTGATTTGGGGATTCTCTCAGGAAAGGGAAAACCCTACTCAGCAATAATCGATCGGTGCCTTTTGCTGTACACGTCCAAACCTGAAGCTTTCCGAAGCAGAAAGCGCAGCTCAGGAACACCTCAGCACGCCCCTCTGTTCAGGTGCTCTTGGCCCGTGTTTTGCATTCCCTAAGCAATGCAAAGTTGCAGGAAAGCTGGCGTTGCAGGGCACCCAGCAAATCCCTCGGCCTCTTCCCAACGCTTCCCAGCATGTCCTGGGTGCGGGAGAGGGGAGCTGCGAGGGCAGGACATGTGGGAATGAGGCATCCTTATCCACGCGCTCCATAAGGGATATAAAAAACAGGCATGGCCACGCGCATCCATTTTAAAGTTTTGCTGTGAAATCCTCGCAATGTGCCCCTACAGTGTCCCAGGTGCATGGCAGGGAAATGCACTGAAACAGTTTTTTCTCCCTCAAGAAATACATCCTGATTTTTTTTTTAATGAATTAAGTAAAAGAAACACAATGTTCTCTCTTATGTCCATGTACTCCAGTAAAAGCAGAGCTGCCCTTCGGAAGTGCCTCTTCTCCCTCCTCCATCGATTCCTGGGTGCTCCAGGGCATGCAGGATCTGGAACTGGGCATCCCAGCTGGGTGCTTGCAGCTAGGTAGGAAAGTCATGGCCTTTAAGTGTAACTTAATTGACTGTGGACCTGATTGAGGTCAGGATTTCATCAGGGTGCTAGGCTGGCATTCCATCTCTTCCATAAAACTGAATTTTTATCAGCAAGATAAACGCGCAGCACAGGGTTTTGTTGAGTGCTAGTGCTTGGGTGCTTAGAGGTGATGAGAGCTGCTGTATTTGGGACAAAAAAGTTTCCTATTCCAATAGTGTCTGGATTACAGCTTCTCCCTGCGCTCCCTGAGTGGAGCGCCTGAAGTAAGCAATGGATATTTGAAATGCAGGCACAAGCAACTGATAAGAAAAATACAATTACAAGNCAGGGTGCTTGGCTGGCATTCCGTCTCTTCCATAAAAATGAATTTTTATCTTTGTTTGATGGGTGAAAAGTCACAGCAAGATAAACGCGCAGCACAGGGTTTTGTTGAGTGCTAGTGCTTGGGTGCTTAGAGGTGATGAGAGCTGCTGTATTTGGGACAAAAAAGTTTCCTATTCCAATAGTGTCTGGATTACAGCTTCTCCCTGCGCTCCCTGAGTGGAGCGCCTGAAGTAAGCAATGGATATTTGAAATGCAGGCACAAGCAACTGATAAGAAAAATACAATTACAACCAGCCCTAAAGATATTGCACTTAAAGGGGGATCACACTTATATGCATTTAGAAGACAATATTAATAAAACACTTAAAATAACTTCATATTAGGGAATTAGGCTGTTATTCTTTAATGAAACTCTGGGGCCATTTTATCCAGACAAAGTGTTACATTTTGTTCATATAATAGAAATACAGATAAAACAATCACATTTCTTTAGTAACTGGAAGCTGTGAATTTTAACAGTCACATTAATAGTTTCAGATGACTAGAGAATGCAGATTTAATAAATTATAAGCCTTGCATTTAGCAGCTCCGAGCAGTAGCTCCGCAGGCGGCAGCGCAGGGCCCATTCCTGACTCACGGGCTGTGCAATGCCAAGATCTCCAGGACCATGTCCCATATTTTTCCTTGGATTTGTACATTTTCCTGCTTTTATTCCCTCCTTATCTTCCAAAGCTGCGGGGCCGGAGCTGCAGCCTGCCCACAGTTTGCTGGTTCTGTTATGCCAGGTGTCCATGTGAAACCCACCAGAGAAGGCAGATCCATTGCCATTCAATCTCTGTCCTCATTTGCGGTTGCTACCTACGTTCCTTCAAATTGCAATTATTGCAAACGGTGACAGTGTTTAACAGTGCACTTAATGCAGAAGCATTAACTCACTATGTAGAAGTCTTTGGGGGTTCACCGGGAACGATGAGGACAGGAGCGTTGCGTTTGCTCATCTTCATTGCATCATCACTGCAGAACCTCCCTGTCGTTGCCGTATACTTCAAGCATGACATTTTTCTTTCATTTCTTTTAATGTAAACTGACAGTAGATTTCTTCCATGTCATAATCGGGTGGGTTTCAGTTGCTTTTGATTTGCATTTTCATAGAAGGAAGCGCTGCGTCTCGAACGGGGCGTCCTCCGCAAGCCCACCCGTGCGCTTTCTGTGGGCTTCAGCTTGGTTAACCGCTTGCTGCTATTATAAAACACCACATCTAGAGCATGATCATCCGTGAGCTGCTTTGTGGTGGGGGAAGGCGAGAGAAGAGCAGGAAGGGATTACAAAATGGGGGGTTAAAAGATGATGTGTCTTTGTGTCCCAAACTTGAAAAGTCTGCACTGTCCTTTATCTTTCTAGCGTAATAAATGCTGTTCAGAAGTAACCTGTTAGCCACGGGCATGGGTTTCCCCCTCAGTGCGTGGAGCATGCAGGTTGTTGGCTTACACCGTTATGTTTGTAGTGGCATCTTTCCTTGATGTTTGCAAACTGGGAGGTTAAACGCCTGCATTCACCTGCTCCTGCACATAATTTGGAGCTGAGCCTTGTAAGTGCACTCGGTGTTGCTTCCTAAAGAGTATTACTAGAATATTAGCAATTATATTTAAGATTCTCTCCTCCTTTTTTATTCTCAAACCTTAGAAGGTTTGCTATGAGTATGGTTATTGCTCTAGAGGTGTCCTAAACACTTATTTTAACATAAACAGGAGAGGAGCAGCTCTTCACAGGAAGCGGTTGTGTGTTCTTGGCCCCGCGCTGCGGGTTTCTTCTTTTTCCATGGGTGAGAGTGAGGGTTTCCTCCTGCCGCTCTGCCCTGGCACGTGCTGCTCGTGCCAACCCCTCTGTGCTCAGCCCAGCCCCGTCCCCAGCCCTCCCAGTCCTGCTGGCCCTGCTCGCGGTGACATCGGGAATGGGAATCTGCGGGAAGGCTGGAGAGAGAATGGAAATACTGGGTTGAAAAAGAGCAGGGCGTCTTTCGCGTGTGCTTTATCCCAGGTTATTTTTTTTCCCATTTTCTTTCAGATGCGCTTTTTAGCCACGCCGCAGTTCCTTCCCTGCGTATGAACTGACATCTATAGGGAGCGCTTGATTTGTGGATATCATCCACGTTTGCTTTACGGTGTTACAAACCAGTTTATGACCATCAGCACAATGAGTGGTACATTGGCAGCTTCAACAGCTTGCCGAAACCCACAACAAAATTTGAAAGGCAGCAGTAAATTCCTGCTGTTGTCCATGGTGCGCCTGTCCAGTGCCGAAGCAGACGACACTGGCAATTTAGGCACAGCAAGAAGACCGAATATTCTCCTTTTTTAACCTGTTCTTTGTTTATTCGCTGGTGCCGCCAGCCCTGCGTGTCACTGTGTGCTGTGTCAAGCCCAGCAGATGCTAGGTTGAATCAGGATCTTTTCACACACACTTATTGGATTTTTTGGTGCGGGAAGAGGGGATTTATTGGAGATTTCCTCTGCTGGGATTGTTTTCCCACAGAGGTACCCGGGGTCTTCCCTGTGGGTCGGCCCCACGGCATGGGGCCTCCCGGGATGCAGAGATGGAGCTGTGAACTTTAGGCAAACAGTGGTTAATCTTTCCAAGAGGGGAGATTTATAGCCTGGCTTCGAAGCATTTGAATTCATTGTTACAGCTAATGGACATCTCATATTGTCTTAAATCACTGGCTCTTTAAGTGTGCCAAAGAGTAATAGAAACCGTAGAGCTACCATAATTTGGCACCTATGTTTCGAATCAGTTGCCAGAGGAACTTGGAGAGGGGAAGAAAAGATCAATTGAAATGTTTTTCTGAGCGCTTTCCCTGGGAAATGTTTTGCATGACTAGAACTGCTGAATATCATATGGAGCGTATGGTACTTCAATAAGTGCACGCTTTATGCAAGCTACATGGTTCCTTTTCCACATTAAATGAATTTATTTAATTTACCAAATAGGGACATAAATATCGATTTGGCTGAGTAGATGACAAAATGCATGTAATAGTCTGTCTGATTCTTTTTTTTTCAGTGAGACACCACTCTGTTATGATATATAATAAAATAGCTGGCTCTGTTAATGAATAGCTCCTATAGAAATTAGCACTGCTCAGAGTCTAGTCAGTGGTTTAACGTGGCATGATTTATGGAGGTGTCTCTGCATTTACATGTGCAACCTCCTGCTGTACGTGCTGGTGGCGTGTCACGTTGTAGCCCATTTTCTATCATATAGGAGACGGACGTGCTGTCCCTTGGTGTCACACGGGTCACAGCACCCACTCCTGTGACCCAATGCAGAACCTCCTGCAACACTCGTTTTCCAGGGCTGAAACTTGGAGATGCTTTCAGACCCCGTCCTGGGGAACATGGTAACGGGCACAAGAACCTGAATGCAAAAGGAAAAGTCCAGAGTTTGTTCTTTAATGAGATAATCTGAGAATTTTTGACGGAAACCCATGATTTATCTTGCTCAGTGCTCACTCATTGATGGCATAGCCTTTTTTTCCTACTTAAGCAAGACCTTTTCTTTGTTCTAAGAAAATACCAAGGTGATCATTGCACTGTACAGCAGATTTTTCTCTTGAAAAACGGTCCTGCACATGATTAACTTTATGGTACATAATAGAGAGAAAGCTGCAAGGTGGTAGTTAATGGCATTTGAAAAGCCATTGTTAACCTCAACTTCTAGACGTTTACAAGGATCCCTTAATATAATCAGTGTGCTGATTACGTTGTTATAAATGCATGTTTATGAATATCACTTCTTCAGTGGAATAAGGAAATATTCGCTATTTGCATCTGAAAAGCCTCCACCCTCCTTTTCCGTGTTTACAACCAAGGGTAGCTTTGGCCGGTAGGTTTCCTCCTGAAACGTATTTTCTTTTGAATAAAACTTTTTCCCAGTGTAATTTGTTTATATACGTACACACGGAAGCGTACATATGTTCATCTCTATGTGTGTATATATAGTCCATTTCCCACGCCGTTGGAGTTATTGTGCGGGTGGCTGAATAGAGCAAAGATCGGTGATAAAGTGATGTGGGAAAATGCAAATGTGGCGCTCTGGGGAAAACGGCGACAAGCCCCGAACGCTGGAAAAAAGGGGGCCGAGCAGCGCCAGGAGTGAAGTGGTTAAGGAGGCTGCAGCGGCAGGAAGCGGGTGCAGCTCTGTTTGCAGCGCGCGCATGGGAACCGGGCTGGAAAGTGTTGTGGTAAAAGCGCGTGGAAAGAAAAAGAGTAAGAAATGTGAATTGAGCTATAAATAGCCGTTTTTCTTTGAAGTTTGGTGGCCAAAAATGAATGTTACTGGAAGGCTCATGAGGAGCTGTTGTTTTGTAAGCTCACGTTTGGCTGAAGGGCGCAAAGTGAAGATAACATTAGCTCATCTCCATGGGTGTCTTCTGTACGTCGTGGTTATAAACTCCTGCGGCAGGTACAGCCCGAGTGCAGAAAACAGCCCGTGTCGCTTCCGTTTGCTTGGGGACACAAGCGCCTTAAAAGCCAGTGTTTGCTCATCCGGGTCATGACACTGGAAAGAAAAAAAAAGTGTGTTTTTTAAGCAATGTGTTTATTTTTGTTTCATATCCTGTCAGTGATAATGAGATAGGAACGTTTGTTTTCTTCTGTTCAGCCACTCTTGGAAAATCAGGCCTTCTCGAAGAAACGAATCCTAAAACAGCAGGCTGTCCCCCAGCCCTTACTTTTTTGCTCAGATTGGACTTCAATTCCTTTGCAATTGCAGTTGTCCACTGGGTAGACAAAATCTTATGCAGAATTGACTTGCAATATTTGCCCAGCTCCCTAAGAGCAAGGAGGAAAAAGTCCATTCTCTGCTCTAAATAAGACCAACACATTGCTGAGACTTCTGTTTTCAATAAATACCTCGCTGTTACATTCCACTTAGGTGTCACATGCCCCCTGTAAGGGAAAGATGTCATTACTGGTGAATATGATCATATTAAAACTCCATCTAAAGCTGGTAATGATGTTGGAGAGCTGAAGGCTTTAAAGAAATAATCTCTATCATCTCCATATAGAGCAATTTACCTATAACAGCTACTGGTGGTAATGGGAGAGGCTCCCATTAATTTAGCAGGTTTTCTCTCAAAGTCCTTTGAAAACCAGCAGGTTTGAAACTGCAGGTGTGGATACTGGGGTGGTAAGCACAGCTCAGATGTCCGAGTTGGCCTTGGAAATGTGTCTTTCCTTCCTGCCGGAGCATTTTTCCCGTTTGTCTCTAGCTTAGTGCCTTGTCCACCTCAAGTTTCCTTGGAAAGAGGAAAGATTTTATGATGTGCCACCATGTGGCGTCATGATCTTGTCCCTCCTGAGGGTTTGTCCCACCTCTGGATGGGTAAGGAAGAGAACAAGAAAACCCATTTGGTATCACCCTGATGGGAGAAGTTGGGAGAAACTTGGCCAAGAAGTCATCATGGAGCAGGCCATCTCCTCGGGAGCCCCTTGGCCACGTATGGGATCCAAGGCCTTGCCTCCTGCTGTATCTTAGTAATTTTGTCAAGATGAATTGTGCTTCGGAAGATGCAACCAGCTAAATTGAGCTGTGCTGTCCCATGGCTTGCAGAGGAGCTGCTGGCTGGGGTCCCCATCGCGCTGGGTTTTCCTGACTCAGCAACACAACTGTCCCATCCCATCCGGGCACGTCTCCTCCTCCGGCGCTCGGGATATTTGCTCGGGGGGCCTTCATCAGTGCGCGTTCAGCTTGTTTGCAGCCCAAAACACCCAACCACGACTGAGCTGGAGTGGAAAGTGAGATGCTACGCGGGGCTTGGGGGGGCCTGCTGCTTGGCATGTGAACAGCTCGCTCCTCCGGCACTGATTTTGCTGCTGTTTATATAAAATCCCCTTCAGATTTGCTTGCTGCAAAGCTCACTCTACCCCCAAGGCTCCGTTTTGCGCTCGAATTACTAAAAAATCAGCTGGAGGCTGCGTTAGGAGCCATTGCTCGTCCTGACATGGAGATGCTTTTCCCCCTACGGCTGCAGTCTGCAGAGACGCGCCGCGGTTGAGCTGCACGAGCCTCGAGTGTGCGAAACGAGTGGGTCTGAGCTCGACTTGAGAAGCGAAGGGGCTTCTCCTTGCCTCGGCTTGAGGGCACGGGGTGTAACTCAGCCTTGCAAACTGCACCGGGCCAAGAGCTGCCCTGGGACTGCCCTCTAAACACCACCGTCCTCTGGCATGTCATTAGATACGAGAATTCTTCTATTGCTCTGTGCTTTTAGCAAAAGAAATCACCCAAAGCCTTTGGGAGAAGGAACCAGCCTGTGTTCAAGCCGGGGGAACAATGCAGTTGCCTTCCCTGCACCTCCGAGAGGACTTTTGTTTTGTTTTTTTCTTTTCACATTGCCTCTGCCACAACATTACATTGCTGACTTGGAAATGAAACGTGTATTAGAATGAATCATCAAGACAGCAAAGTCGTAGGCTTTTTGAATGTACCGCTAAGCACTTTATCTGCATCTCAGTATCTTTACAAATCTTGAGTCTTAGCGAGAAACCCGAGCGCACTTTATTCGGGCAAGTCCAGGCTATAAATGCCCACCACTCGAGTTGGACTTTTGGCAGGATTTGCACACTCATGCAAAGGTCTTATGTTACTCATAGGAAAGTGCGAATTTGATTTTTTCAGGCAAAAGACTGTGCAGATTCAGCAGCTGTTTGACAAGGCAAGTGGTTAAAGGAGGAAAAGTTCTTAGTGCAACTCCAGACTTATCATTAAGGCCATGCAAAACAATGTAGTTCACGTCAAATTGCTGCCGAATGTTACACTTTGTATTTACTTTGGTTCTTTCCAGTATTTTGTGTGTTGTGCTATGGCAAAAAGTATATATGGTAGGTTTTTGTGAAGCGTTGAATATTGTTTCCGAAAAAAGCACAGACTTTTCTTCCCAGAAATCCGGTGGTATGATGACTGCAAATTTCAGATGAAACACTATTTGCATCAAGGAAATTTTGCATTTTTTTTTCTGTCCACGTAGCTGATATTATCATACTGAAAACATCATTGTAGAAATTACTCCGGATAATGATAAGCTTAATACATTTGTGAAAGGAATTATATGCGGTGATGTCCGCTATAACACAGGTATGATCTGTGATGGTCAGGAAGTCTCCTTTACTCTACACTTCCATGTCTTCAGTGCAAAAACAGGGGGTAATTTTGTTAATAGTAAAATTGCCAATCCAATTCAGCTATTTTGACTTTTAATCCTATCAGAGACAAGGTTCTCTTTGCCCTCAGTGAACGCATCTCTACAGAAAATGCACCTCATCTGGCAATGAAAACAAAGCTTTAGACTAACCAAATTCCAAGAAATGTTAATACTATTTTTCTGCAATTCTTGCAGAACAATATCTTAATTCTTGATGTTTATCTTCCCTTACACTCTTTGTCACTGGTGCTGAGCTAATGGGAGATGTGATCGACTAAACAGCAGCATTTCTGTATGACAAATCTTATTTGTATCCAGCTGTAAAGCCGGGCTGTCTTGGCGTGTGTCATTGCAACTGCAGGCAGAGGGTCCCAGCAATTAGTAGGATTCCTAAGTAATAAATTAGTTTACCTAGTTCTGTGTGCGGTATCATCATTGCGTGGTGGGAAGCAGAATCCTATTTTTGTTTCTGTTTGACGATACGCACTCCGTGCTTTTTATTGACTTTTGTTGGCATTGGGAGCTCCATCCCGCTCTCCCGCTGAGACCCAGAGATCTCCTCGTGCTCTTGTGAATATGACATTCAAAAACGTGCTTAAAGAGATCTTCTGTGTTGGCTTGACTAGCTCCCAAGAAGCTGTTGGCATGGGACGGGCGAGAGGGGACTGTGGTGCTGAAACCACCACTTATTTATGTAAGATGCAGTGTAGGGACCAAAGGAGCAGGGCCACGAGTGATGCTCGGGGGAAGTACGTGGGCTGAGCTGTTTAATGCACCCTTGGAGTGTCACCCTTAAGTGAAAGGAAGCAATGTCTTTAATTAAAGTTAATGAAGAGTCTCTTTAATCCCCATGTGGCAGGAAGGGAATATGAGTTCATCGCTGTGCACCTTTGCATGACCATCATTATTTAGGTACAAACGCAGCACAGAATTAGCACTTGTAACCTGCCCTCAACCAGTATTCCCGTGTTCTGGCATACTGCACTACGTAGCATATATCTTATTCCAAAGGAACTACAGAAATGAACCCTTAAGCTCAGAAAGCCATTGTAATTGTTCAGGCCTTGCATATTACAGCAGCAAAGGTTTCAGTCTCATTAAGAGACCATTTCACAGATTTAATTGTTTAGGAATATACTTAATAACTACATATCATGCCTGGGAAAAATTAATTACTGAACAATACTGTGTAATCCATGTGATATCTCACGTAGTTCAGTCAGCTGAATATAGCGAGCTGCTTTTAATAAAATAAATACAGGCTATTCAATATGTAAATGAGCTAGTTAAAAATATACACTAATGGATCATTAACCTCTCTTGAACTTATATTCTTAGTGAAAATCACATTAAGTGAATATAAGTGAATATTATGGCAATATAAACCTGTTAAGAAGAGTTCCAATAACTGTACTGAGCCAGGAAATACTGCAGCAGTAAAAAGCAGGTCACAACAAGGAGCATTTTCCTGGTGCTTTGCAGAGCGAGTCGGAAAGCAGGACGGTGCTCCTGGTGCTCAGATAGCTCTTCTGATGCTGATGATAGGGACAGGCATCTAGCAGGAATTATAGATGATCTTTTTCTTTATTACCTCCCCTCTGTTTGGGACTCGCACACGCATGTGTGAAAATCCTTCCTTTCTGTGTGCTCTGCAGTCTCTGTATGTGCTGTCCCCAGCTCCTCAGAGGTGGGAGAGAAGTTAGGTGGAGAGGTTTATTCACTAGCTCATAAAAAGTCTAGAACACATAACACTTTGGCACTCACAATTAAGTTAAAAGTGTTTTTTAGCTCAAGTCCACCTGGCCCAGGAGACCCTCATGGCAACACAGAGCCAAGGGGATGTTTGTGCTGCACGTGCACCTCAACTGGCTCCAGCCGTTGCTCTCAGCCTCTTTTACACAGGTACAGGATTCTGCTTCTAAAAATAACTGAGAGAACCACAGAGACCCACCATAAATAGGACTTCTTTAAATCACCTTGATCGCTATCTGCACCTGCGTGGGCTGAGCGTTGCAAAGAAGATGTTGGTGTCAAATGTCTTGTTAAGCATCTCTGGAGAGAAGCTGCCATGCAGGAAGAAAAGTGGGTGCTAAGCCCCTGCCGCTGACTCTGAGCCCAGTCTTGCACCTAGGGCATAACTAAATCTCAAGCCAGCAGGTCTAGGCATCTGCAATCTAGTTATTTTTTTTTAACCAAAGCAGTACCTTGTAAAACCAAAAACCTCCTAGCTTGCTGCGCTGTTGATGTTTCGTATTTTAAAGAACAGATTCTTTTTCTCAGTTTTTCCCCGCCTCAAGAAGCGGAGCTCCCCGTCGGACAGTGCCCCCTCAGCCCTTCAGAAATCAAGCAGCGGGGACCACTAAGTGTGGCTGGCTCTGCCGCTTTAAGTGGCCTTTATTACCATGGCCATAAATAGCAAACCGCCCCAAATATTACAGGAGTTTTGTTGGCTTTAACCAATGAAGTAGAACAAGACCTCTGAATACCCCATTAGTTCCAGTGCTGTGCTTTGACGACTTTGCATTGGCAGCTCTTTTTCTATACAAGTCACTAGCCTCACCCGTGTCTCTTAACAAATACCGTTGACAGGCACCATTGCAATTTTTCTGCATGTTCTGACAGTTTAATTCAGTACCTCCTGGCTAAGCAGCCAGAGCCTGAGGGGGTAATTCAGCACCTTGGCATCACACTGCTGCAATTAAAATAATTAAGGGAGTTGGGATGGGCTTACAGAGCTTTCCTTCTTCTGCTGCCTTGTAGAGAGTGCACTTTCCTATCCCCTCCTGGAATGAATGCGGGCTCTTCCTTGGGAAAGCACTGCAGTGAGATTTATTAGAAAGAAGCTTATTTCCAGCATCTCTTTGCTAAAATGTTTCCATTTATGCCTAACAACTTTTCTTTCACCTCGCATACAAGCTGATTTCCTCCCCACTCCTCCCCTATAAATACAAGGGGACAAATGCTCCGTATTCCAGCTGTGATTTCTTTGTGACTAAGGGAGGTGAATAACCCCTTGGCTGCATAATTTGGGCATAATTTACTTTAGGATGCTTAGGAGGGACAGCTAAGCTAAACTACCTCAATTGCTATAGAGAAATTAGAAAAATGCTGCTTTATTATATTCCTTTACCCTTAAAGACAAATCAAAGGAGACCGGCGAGGTGGTGTGTTTGTGCATGTAGGCTTAGAAAATCCTTAGATTTGTATACAATGAAAAGGTTTTGTTGTTTTCCCTTTGTTCATGTGTCTCAGACTGGGTGTATTAATTCTGCTTTCATCCGTAAGAATCCTACAGGAAGTTATTTTGCTGAGGTGTGTGTCCCGTATCTCCGTAAACCAGGTGATACCCTGGTTTTACTGAATGAAAAACTCCCCTTGACACCTTCTGGGTCAGCTTTCCCCCTGGGAATTCACCTTGCTCGCGTGTAAGTAAACTCCAGAGCATGGCGATAAGCATTCGAAAGGAGCTGCGATAAATATCAGCTGTGCGAGGCGGGCAGCAATATTCCGTGTCGCGTTCAGCTCGGCTCACGCAGCGGCGCGCGGATGGGTCCGCTCATCTGCGCCGTCTTATCCGCACGTGCGGCGTGTGCGCCTCGCGCAGCCTGCCCGGGATAACGCGTACGGAGCTCAGGAGTGCTGCCCCTCTGTCCTGCCAGGCCCTGAAACATTAATCATGAGGGGGGAAAATCATCTCGGTCAACAGCATTCCGAGGGGGATGCGCTCTGTGAGCTGAGCCCGCGGGTTTGCAGCAGCCGAGGCGGCGAGCGGGTGATGTTGCAGATGGGGCAGGTAGCAGCCAGGCCCAAATTCCTGCTGTCTTTGGGGCAAGCGGCTTCACCTTGTTTTAAAATGTACCTTTTCTACAAGACTAGTAGCTGCTGGGCCACGTGTGGGCCGTGAGACCGGTGCAGATGCCCAGCTTAATGCTCTCTTCTTACGTGCAGCGTTGCTATAATCATCCTAAGTGACTCGTGTCTTGAAAACCGCTTGAACTCCTGCAAGCAATAAATAAAGCAAGCGAGTCCTTAATATAAATTATGAGGCCTGCTGCAGATTTCCTTTGGGTTGCTCACATTGCAGCCTGGCCCTCGCAGAGCAGCCTCCCTAAAAATAAAACTTGTCACAAGCAGCTCCTTATTCACCGTTTGCCCAGTATATCTGCCTGGCAGAGGCCACTGTTCAGAACGGGTGTTTTGAAGGAGAGGACCCGGTGCCTTGGTGCGGGCTTCCCCACTCGGAGGCTGCCTCGTCCCGCTGTGCAGAACCGAAAGTTGCAGCATGACGGGCCATTTTCAGCTTTGCTGCGAGCCAATATTCAGCAATCATCATTTAAAGCTTTCGGGAGTGAGGGGGAAGGAGGAGGGTTTTGTTGTTTGTGTTTGTGAAGCTACCGATGGCATGCACAGATGGGAAGTGTATTGCTTCCCAAACGCTTGGAATGGTTTGGGATAGCACAGTGCAACTGCACAGGTCTCGCCTGTGTCTGGGGCTATTTGCTGCACTGTCCGTAACAGGTGTTTAAGGCAGCTGGAAAGGGCATATCCCAGTTGCAGCCTACCTGGTACAACTGCAGGATGCTTTCATTGCATTCCTGAAGTCTGTGTGCATCAACTTCAGTTTGGGCTCTGCTCTTGTCTTAAAAACCCCCAAAAATGTGCTTGAAACAGCCCCTCTGCATCCCACCCACGGGAAGGCTGCGGCAGCTTGAGAGGAGGTTTTGCCCAGAACCTGCCCCTGATAACACTGCTCGGTGTCCCCCGAGCTTAATGCATCAAACAGCATGATGGGGTTTACGGCTCCTTTTCACTTTAGGGCTAAGGGTAGAGCGAGCAGGGCAGGTTGGTTTTAAATTCGAGGATTTATGTTGTTAATCCTCCTGGCTAATTATAATTTATGGGATCCTGATAAATTAATATGCAGTTGCTATTCAAAACCAGAGAGCAGCATAAGGCAGGCATAAACAAGTCTTGTTCATTTTTAATTTATTTTCACCGATGGAGAATGTTAAATAAAAGGAATGCTCGGGCATTTCATGGGAAGTTTCATTTTCATTATTTATCTTCAGATTTATGGACTTCATATAACAATTTTCCAAACATTTCTTCCTCTAATGGAAATCATATTGTGACTTTAGCGTGCTGAATGCCGTGCAGAAGCGGTAGTTGCAGAGTTCTTTTTTAACACAGATTTCAGGATCACTGTACGAGTGGGGATGGCAAAGAAAAGCCCTTGATTGGTTATTTTTAATGCTGTGAATTTAAGCATTTATTAAAGTGAGAGGCTGACATCAATAGCATTGTGTGCATTTCTCTTTGAAGCTCTTGAGTATGTTTAAGCCCTGGTTGGCAAATTACCAGCCCTGGGCTCCCGTTGGCAGCGATTGCAGCAATCATGAAGAGTGTGAGTGAGTGTTTGGAAAATTATTTTTGTAGAGTGAAAAAATCACAGCGTTACGGGATAGCTCTGGAGTGCCGATCACCAGACATCCAGGAACATGAGTATTGCATTTGTCTCAATCACAAATAGCATCCATGCTCTCAGTGATTACAAGGTCAGACAAAGTAAGTATAATCCAAAACAGTGAAAAATATCTCTGTCAGGCTGGATAAAGAAGAGCTTTCTAAAAGGCGGCAAAATGATGAATTGGCATTTTCCATTTAGGCTGCAGCAAGGAAGACCTAGTTGCTCCTGCAGAGCTCGTGCCCCGTCGTGCTGCCTCCCTCCTTCCGAGGAGCCGGCACGAGAGCTGCGCTGGTGGGATAAGGACTTACAGTGGGGAAACACGTTGAGAAATGAGTATCGGGCAGGCCGCGATGCTCTCCTGCCCTGTTCTGAACCCAAATCAGTGTTTTTCAGCCTTCATTTGCTTTCCCTGCTTCCAAAGCCTCCCGTCGAGGTTCGCACCACCTTCATGTGACCTTTCCTGGTTCCGAGCACATGTGCTTTCCCATCAAGAGTGACCGTAGTGCAGTAGGTCATCAATATCTGGAAGATTAGATTGGATTATTAGACAATAGCAGTGTGGCCCCTTTTGATTTCTTTTACCTTTGATTTCTTTTACGTATAGCTTGCATGGCTCTGTCGTGGTTCCCACCTGAGGTTTTGTTGCCCATGTTGCCCCACAGCTAGTCCCTATGGTTCAGATGCAGCTTCTAGTGATGGAAACAGGTAGTTTTTAAGAGTTCCTTGAACAATATGAGCTCTTTTCCCAGGGTATTTGTACACAACCAGGATTTTGGATGACATAGACCTGTCGAAAGAATTATGCCCAAAGACAACTGTTGATCCATTGACATGAATTTCTAGTGCACACTTATCCTTGGACCTTGAGGACCAAAGTCCTATTTTTTAGTAACAGGAGAAAGGCTCCGATATCACTTTAGTACTTCTGAAAACATTGCTTCTTGCCTAAAGTTTTAATCCGTGCCTGCAGTTCTGAGATTAGTTTTAGTTCTTGATTTGCCATCTAATTAATGGACTTTTAAAAAATGATTTCTAAATTCATAACCTGCCTTTTAGCTTGGCAAGTTTACCAGCTACCAGGTTCTCCGCAGTTTTATTTTACATAGAGCAAAGCTGGCAGTACAGCAAATAGTCTGTTTTGAAATTAATCTGCTCGGTCCAGCATTTTTCAGGCGGTGAAGGCTTCTATCCAAGTGTCAGATGACAATAAAATGGCATCAGAGTTCTGGTTTACAAAAGTGTTGGCAATCAGTTCTAATTTTACATTTACTGGGTACATTTGCTGTTGACAGGTACAGCATCTCCTGAGGGTTTGGGTTGTAGATCCAGAAGAATTTGTGCACCAAGAGGTCCCTGGAGGTCACCTAGTCCAACGCCCTGCTCTGGATTTGGTCTTTGCGTAACGGATCCGCTTGGGATGTGTCAGTGTAGCGGATCCTGGCGTGCATTTTCCAGCAATATCGCAGGCAGGGTGACGAGAGGCAGCTCTGATCCCTCCCCTCGTGCAAAACTACCCTCGTTAAAACATCTCCCGAGCATAAAACATAAGCAAGGTATGGAGCTCTCCAAGTAGCACTGTGTGTATTTACTTAAACGCTTAGGATTTTAGGCCACAGGCACTATACCCTGCGTGCAGAAAGAGGGAAATCTGCTAAGAGGGAAGAAAAGCTGAGCACAGGCTTATAAAGAGAGTGGGCATGGGGAGCCAAAACGCTATTAGTGTTGTGCTGCAGACAATCTACTTCAAGAAGAGGGCGTCCAGCAGAGATAAATTGGCATGAAAGTCTGCTGAAGCTGGCAAATTCTCAATTATGAGAAAAATTAGCCTCAACAATGTCCACGACCAGTATGGTGTGGTTTAAGCCTTATTTTGTCCACTAAACAGTTCTGGCTTGGTAGAACACAGTTAAATGAATCAAGGGATGTGAAAAGATTCTGTTCAAACTACTGTGGGGAAAATGGATCCTAAAGCTAAATATTTGTATTAATTTTGGCTGTTGTACTCCCTCACCTGATTTTTAGGATACTTTACGCTATAAATACTATTACAGATTAATATTTCAGGCTAAGCAAAAAAATGCACGTTGAGAAACTTGGGATGGTATTTACCCAATGGGCTGTAAAGGCTTAGGGGGATAAATGTTTTGGTTCCAATTTCAGGGGAAAGGGTGGGCTTCAAAACAAAACCCACCAGTGCTCACCAACCCAAACATTCCTGGGGTGAAATGTTGCAAGCCGAGGTTCAACACTATCCCGTGTGGCTCTGGAGTATAACCAAGTAGCTATTAACATTATTTCTTTCAATTGCTTATGGATTTTTGTGCATCAGATTTTGGGACAAACTATTCGATAAACCATGAACTAACATCCAGTGCTCTGCACTCCTTGATGCCAGCAAGTAATGGCAAATCTCTGGTTTTGCCTCAGAAGGGTCTGTTTTGGGGGCGTATTTGTATGGGTCCCAATGAATTAATAATAGTGCTTATTTCCCTCCCCGTCTTTGCAGCTCGTGCCTCTGGTCCCCATCATTAGCATGAGCAAGCCTCATGTTGCTGAATTCCTTAACGAGTTACACAAGATGGGCCCTGCAAATATAGTTCTTTCCCCTACAGAATAACTCCAGGCTCATTGTAAATGGCTCACGTGCCATAACTCATGCAGGTCTAAGCTCTGTAAGCAAATACCACTGTGGAAACCGAATGGCATTTGAATAATATCACATTTTTAATGGACTTTTTTTGGACGTTCCAACACGTGTAGGGTGCACTGAGACAGCGGGGTGGGGAGGAAGAAATTAAATTGCAGCCCATTTCCAGTGAATGCTGCAAACGCGCGGTAGAGTTCAGTGGGGAATGGCAGACCAAAGCATGAGAAAGTCAGTTGCTCACTAAAGCTGCACTAGACTTTAATAATAAATAATATTGAATGTTGAGATATTAAAACAATTCATTCTTGGCAAAGCAAAGGGAGGCTTTATTCCCCCCAGTAACTCCAGCTTAAACAAAACACTACCTCTGCGCGGCAGATTTTAATATAGCATCACGTTCCTGCAGGTACCGTAAAATAATAATAAAAAAATGAAGCTAAGAGCATTAATTCCCCCGCAAAGGGCACGAGGGCCGTAGTGGGGCCGGGGCGATGTGTGGTGCCTTCCCAAAATAACTATTGTTTTTATTTAATATTGGGGGTCAATTTTCTTTTTTTGGGGGGTGGAGGGGACCTATGTTCAATAGTACTTTGTGCGTGTCAGTAATTTCCCTGGGTTTCTGGACCAATGTGTAGGCTTGATAGAGCCTCACTGTAAAGACTGGATGGGTGGGTCAACCAGAAGGGTCATGAAAATATTTAATTAAATTCTTATTGAGTATAAAATATCGGTAACTGTTTTAGAGCTTACTGAGCCATCCTACAAGTCTCCTTGTGGGAGACTTAGTAGACTTTCCCTGAATATATAAAAAAGGAAAGTAACTTTGAAAGTAGCAGGAAACCCCCTTTGGGTAGTGACCACTGCCCAGACACACACCTCGGGAGCAACAAGAATTTCTCCGGTTCTTTCTGTATGACATGTGTCCAACAGGACTCACACGTCTCCTGATAAAGTGAGCTTACAGTTGCAATCTCTCTTTATCTTCCTTTAATGAGTATGTCTATAATGAAGGGAAAACTGGTCTTTTTCTAGATGAACTTAACAAAAGTTGTGATGGTTTTTGGTTCAGGTAGTAAAACCCAGGATGAATGCTGCGATACATGGCTGTAGGCTCTTGATATGGTAAAGCCATAGGAAATATTTCAACATAAGTGAGGCAATGAAATGGTCTGCCAGCCTTTGCCATGTGCCTTGCCCACGTGCGAAGGGTTCGCACACAAGAAAAAGGCAAGATTTCACTGAAGGAGTTTTGAACCGGGAAAAGATGAAGCAGCCCTGGTGTTCTCATGTCAGTTGGAGTCTATGTCCTTGGGCTTGGATTCAGGGAGACATAGAGGGACGTGCTGACCTTTAATTCATCCACCACCTAAACTTGTACTTAAATCCCACTGCAATCCATGGCTCTTAGTATGAAATGTATCATTTTGATGAATAGGAATAGATTGCTTCCACGTACACGGTTGGACTTGACTGAATTACAGCTTTATCAGAATGGCAAGAGCTGAGAACTTCACTATTTATTGGGTTATGTGTTTATTATCCCTTTAAATGAGTGCACTATAATGTGATTTTTCAGTGCATATTATTAGCCAGTTGGATTAGAAATCACAGCTATGAGGGAATATAAATGCTTCACAGTTAAAATAATGTATATACATTTAGTTTATTCAGTTCCTGTAAAATCTATATCCATTTATTCAGTCCAAAGAATTCAGATACTCTTTGATTAGGGAAGTAAGTGCAATTGATATAGTGCCACCCAAGTAATGAACGAGGCACTCTGAGAGTGTTTGATTAAACTAATGTAAATGTTGCATCAAATTGTGAAAAGATGTATGCCATAAATTATGGCTAGATGTGACTCTGAAAAGTAGAGGTGAACAAACTCTTGTTGCTGTGATTGTCTTGTTAGATTACTTATTTGTCACTTAATTTCACCTTTAATGTTTTGCACTTAGCATATACTTCAGTTTGCTCAGTCTCAGCTTTATTTTATAAAATTTGAATAAAAAGCAAAGTGGGTAAGTTTCTTAGTCTGTAGGATGGCAATGTGGTTGTGGCTTTGATCTTCATTATTGTGAATCAAAAATTTTAAATAGAATTACACCAAAATGGAAACAACAACAGTAGAGAATAAACTCTTTTTCCTATTATTTAGAATACATCTCTTCCCAGGATAGATCTCCTTTCAGAAAGGAAAGACAGACACTTAGAACAGACAGCTGACTCGTGTTTTCACCTGCTCAATAAAATGTTAACTTTAATAAGATACGGCAGCTCGCATTTCTTTTCCAATCCATCTCCAGTTTGTTGAAAGTTATGGCAAAGTCATTTTTTAAAGATAATTATGCTTTGTAAATGTTAACTTGATTTTGTAGCAGTAAACACACCTTCTGGTTATGCAGGAAACAAATTAGGAACATATGTCATCTCCCCAAAGCCAGAGCGCTGCATGTGGCAGGAGCATTGATTACAGATATCTTCTGTATATATTGAAAGGGCCAGAAAGTGTATGCTTATTTATGTCTGCTGATGTATGTAAGACACGTCTGAAGGCCTCTCTGCCATTACAGAAGATTTTTTTTCATGGTCACCAGTTCTCAGAAAATGTCTGTTACAGCCTATAACGGGAAGGATCTGTCTTCATATCCTTGTCTTGAACTCCGCTGCTCAGGATGGATGTCTTATTGCTGCTTTTCATTTCAATAGCACATAGCACTTTTCATGGCTGGTTTGGGCTTAATTAGTACTTTTCAACTGCTTTGGTATCGCCAGAAAAAAAGGCCTTATTAAAATACAGGAATCTGTTTATTATTTATTAATCTCTTGCCTGTTTGGGGGGAAAAACACTCAGTCCCCTGAGTCCAAACTCGTGTCATACTCAGGTATAAGCAGCACTTAATATTCTCTCTTATTTTTAAACATAAAACAGTGGTAAAAGTTATTTTTTCCGTTATTTATTGTTATTCAGTTATTTAAAACCGAATCTCTAGTTTCTATGAGCAGGAGAAGGTGTGTGGATGGACACACAGATGCCTTATGCTTGGCCCATAAACCCAGGAAAACCATTGACATTTGCAAAGTGCTATTGACTGCGGCGTTGATTGACCAGTACACAGCCTAAAACCTCCCTAATTGCCCCCGTTGATTTCAAACACTACAATAAAACTTTAAAATGTTTCAAGACGTTCAATAACACAGTACAAAGGCTTATCCGTAAAGACAGTTGTGGGCTTCAGCGCAGCCAGTCGGTTATTCCAGCGTGTTTTGAAGTGAAGGAGTCTCCGGCAAGCTGAAAGGCAGCACCTGGGGAAAAGCCGCGTCTTTGATGCTGTTTTCTGTATTTGTACATGATCCAGGACTTATGACATTAGATTTTGTACAACTTTATAGCCAGACCATCAAATGCATGAGCTGTTAGTGAGCTTCCTCATAATCAGTCTGACAAGGTTTCTTCTTTGCAGTGGGAAAGTCAAAAGATTAGCTTTGAAGGAAAAAAAATCAATACGTGTGGCAAGTGTATATTGAATGCAAAGGCAGAAAGAAATTCTCTAATGGCAGCTATATGTGGGAGGAGGCGTTCATTTTTCAAGAGTTTTAGTTTACGGATAAGCAATACAAGTGTAGCCACCTGCCTTGCCTTTGGTTGTTGAGCTTATTTTTACTGTGAATGGGCTTTATTTTTACCCAGATACGAACTGTTTCATAGTGGCAGTTTCTGTAGTCAAATAACTGATATTTTTTCATGCCATCCTGAAACCAAATGCATTGTTTAGCTGCAGAAATACAAGCGGACAAGACTATGAGGCTCTGTTTAAGGCCATGCATTCACTGTTGTCTTGCTCTGAATGTATTTTGTTTGTGAAGTATTGTGTTGTTCTGATGTAAATGAAACAACCAGCCCAGTGTTTTGACTTTATCAAGGTGGAATTAAGTGAGTTGGAATACAGCTGTCTGGGAGACGGTTGGAAACTTCCCTGGACTAAAACTGCTTGCAATTCAGTAAGGTTAAAGTCCTGGCCAAGTACACAGGGTAACCTAAGACAAAATAAATCGCCATTATCTGTCATTGCCTGTGTGTTTTACTGGAAAAACACACTGATCATAAAGTTACTTTTGACATTGGAAGCTAAGGATACACTCGAATTCAAACCTGATTTCCCCTCCGCCACTTGATTGATGTTCATTAAATGGGTTAATTACTTGTACATGTCATTCCTTTCCGTGGCTCTGTACTCACGCATACATAAATATACATATGCACACACACAAAAATGCAACTTAGAGACGGACTTAGCAGTAGTAGTGCATTTTCATAGCGAGGGAAGAGATAGCGTACGATGAGCATGAGTTATATTGCTTACCAAAGCCCATCCGCGGTGGTACCTGGTTTGCACCCGAGACGCAGTGGTTTTAACTCTCTTTTCTGCGGGGGTTTTGCATTCATTTGAACCTGAGGTTCAAAGCCAACTTGTGGGGTCGAAGTGTGAAACCACACGGGACCCCTGCGCAGAGCCGTGCCCGGCGCCCTGCGCGTGCGAATCCGCACGGGGAAGGAGAAAACACGCTCAGCGCTCGGCTTTACTGCTGCCCCTCGAGCGGCCGTGCTTTCTGGTGGTTTAGTTGCAGTTTTTCAGCGCATTTTGGGGAAAAATCTGTAATATTCGCTCTGCGCTTGCTTGTTGTCTTCTCTGCGTCATGTCCTTATGCAGGTTAGAGTCGCCGCTTTGGGTATTTGTAAGTCTTATTTTAAAATGCTCGTTAAATACACACAAAGGCTGCATGGGGGGGTGAGGAAAGGCTAGAAAATTGCTATTTTGATACTTATTTTCAAACGTTAAAAGGTTTCTACCCTGTGCTGTTTGTAGTTTGAATGAATGTGAGCATAAAAATACTTAGTATATTAAATATGGCTAGTTTTTCTTGCACGGTGTACCAAAAGGCAATTTGGTTAAGGCTTTTAGCACCAGCCTTCCCCTGATTTTCGCTCCCTGACTTGGCAAAGAAATTACTACGTGCTTTATACCCAAGCTTTGCAAGTGAGGATTTTGCATTTGTTCATGCGTGAAGCGGTAATGCCATTCTGTGCTTTATCAGTGACTGTTATCCCAATATTTAACTTTTGGAGGTGACAAGAAGGTAGTTAGTAGACCTAGCACAGTAAATAGCAGAGACTGTTGTTTTTCTCTTGCTCTCCCTTGTGCTTCTAGTAAGAGCCTCCTCTGAATAAAAGCTATATGGAACCCAGGCAGAGTGTGGGATCTGCAATGAGAAAAGCTGGATGTTAAACCTCCAAGCTCTAGTCCTCATCTAAATATGCTTTGCATGCATTTATTAAAATAGGAAGGTAGTGCCTCTGAGTAGACTCAGCTTTCTTTGGATGTGGGAGTTGGGGAGAGGAAGAATGGTATTAGGAGGAGAATATTTTAGTCTATGCCAGTGCAGGGAGATTTGCCACTAGCAGCAAATCCACAAGGGGTAGGGTTGTAATGATGCAAAGCTGCTGCTATTTTCACTTTGTTACGAGTCTTGCTGATTCAGAGCATCCCAACGTGAATTACTATTAATATGATCCTGAGTGCCCTAAGGGAAACCTTTAGGAGGAGCGGGTCCTGCTGTGTGTTGTGGTGCGCGGCAGCAGAACGTTCCCTTTTTGGTGGCTGCCCGGCTGCGTCGGGGCTTGTTGGCTTAACGTCCAGGATCATCTGCACCCCGTCTCGTGTCAAGGCTGGTGACACCACGATGAGAAGAGAGAGCCCTTCCGTGTTCCTCGTCATAGGGCAGCAGAGCCGTGCGCTGGGAATCCTGGCCGGCTCCACGGATATGAGCCGGACTGCTCCAGCCAGGGCCGTCCGAGGCCACTCCTTGCACAAAAGTAGGCTCAGGTGAAGCTACATAAGTAAGAAGTGACTTGGTATCGTCAATCTAAAACACTGAAGGTTTTGCCTTGTGTTTTGTTCTGATTTACTTTTGGCAAAACAGAAAAAAAAAA
>VWPW01015207.1:0-18719 GCA_013389825.1 Crypturellus undulatus
ACAGGGGATAGCTCCATCTGTCATCACATATCCATCGATCCATCTGTCATCCCGTATCCACCTATTACTTATATCATCGCAGAACTCACTTCCATATATGGCCAATTTTGGCTCAGAGGCCCTCTTTTGGTCCTACTGCTCAGTTCCAGACAGTTATTTGAAGATATGGTGGTCCTTCATCTTCAACTGCTCTTTGATGGTCTTGTCCATGTTCTCTCTTGATGCCCCAGGAACATCTGCTGTTTTGTCTGTACCTTCCAGCGAGAACAGCAAAAACATGTTCTTGGGTGCATTGTCTTCTGGGGCTTCTCCTAACAGACACAGGCAGCTTCAGCAAGATGTTAAAACTAAATAGAGGGGATGTTTTTTGTGCAGAAGCTAAGTGGAAAAGCACAGGCATAAGAGGAGAAGTATTTTCCTTGCACATATAACTTTTTGCTGCTTTGTGCATGCATGCCTTGCAAATATAAGAGTTGGAAATGTATGAAAATAATGCATTGCATATTGTGATTTAATGGTAATTTTGACTGGGGTTAACAGAGATGGAAGGACCTTGGCAGCAAAAACCTGCATCTTACATCTCTCTCTCTTTTTTTGTTTTTTTTTCGTAAAAAATAATACCAAATCTTTGTGGAATGGAGAGGAATGGAGATGTAGGTAGTGAGGAAAGCTTTTTTTTTGAATGAATGAATGAATGCATGAATAGAATACTTAAAGAGACTGTGTTCCCCTCTTCTTCTTACCAGGACAGAAAGCATGTTTGGATGGGGAATATGCTTGCCTATTTAGTGACTGTCTTGGGGAATGCTCTTGCCATTGTACTGGTCTCTATAGACTGCCATCTCCATTCTCCCATGTATTACTTCCTCAGTAATTTGTCCGTCATTGGGATCTCCATGGCTTCCTCTGTTGTGCCAAAAATGCTCACAAACTTCCTGTCAGAGTAGAAGACCATCTCCTTTGCTGGCTGCTTTAGCCAATTCAACTTTTCTTTCTCCTTGGCTGCAACAGAGTTCATCCTTTTTGCCATCATGTCCTAGCACCGCTATGTAGAGGTAGTCCAGAGAGGCTGTGTGGTCTTCATCATTCCTAGACAAGACTTGATGAAACTCTTGAGCATTTTCACCCTGTCTTTGAGCAGGAACACTTGGATCTCTTCCCTGACTTTGACTCATCACTGCAACATCCCAGCATAAGCTTTGTTCAGTCCCACAATACGTATAAAATGTCCTCAACAGATTCTATACAGTCCCACATACCTGCTTCAATGTCCCAAAAGGAATTTGCTCTTTCCCAAGAAACTTCAGATAATTTTATCTCCTTGTGACTGGTTGCACAATAGTGCTCGACCCTTTACAGAGTGGCAGGAGGAAGGGTAATAAGCTCCATGTCTGTCAATTAGTGAATGTCCCAACAGTTTCTGGCCCTTGGACGTGACCTCTGTGTCCTTCAGGTGTTCACATTCATCCCTCTAGCTTCTGGCTGCTCAGGTAAGGGGACATAAAGGACCCCCTCATCAGCACCCAAGCACAGTCTTGCAATCTTGCCTCTTCTGCCCTTTCCTTTCAGCTCCATGCACTTGCCTTCCTAGATGAAACACACATCCTGCCCTGCCTCTGCCTCCCTACCCCTTAGCACCTCAGAGTGAGGCTTACAAGACTTGTAGAGGATGTTGTGTAATGTGTCTGGTAAAAAGGAAAATGCCATCCTGTTGAGTCATGAGGATCAGAAAGGACCCCTTGCTTCCTAAGCTCGTTCTCAGAGAGGAGCCAGAGTGCAGCAAGGTTCAGTCTTAGTCCCCGACTTGGTCGATGGCCTCTGTCTGAGGGATTACGTGCAGCCACTTCTCAGCATTAACATGTACCTGGCAGAACCAGAAGCCTCTCAGGGACATTCACTGAGACAGTTTCACCAAAGCTGAAGAGACAGGTGATTTATTATGGTGACAGGTATCACAGATTGGGAATTGCCATTGATAAATGCACTTATGGCAAAAGTCAAGCTTGAATTAATAGTTCAGTGCTTTTTGTTTGTAATACTTTCCTGGCTGACATCAAGTATAGTCAGAGTGAGGATAAGTCAGAATCTTATCAAAGAGGCAACAATGTTTGTGGAGGAAAGAGAGGTCCAGACCTGTCTGACCATCTGGTAGTTAGGAATTCTTGTCCTCAGAATGAAGGATCCTGAATGCCAGATTGATGCTCTTGGTGACGTGAGACTAAGTCAATTATTGTGTGCCAGCTGGCTCTTAATGGAGTGGGAGAGCAGAGAGCAAAGGTGTTGGGTGTAGTGGTGGGTCTATCTTTGCTGAAGTAACACCAGTTACTTCATCAGTTACAGAATCCACTCTCTCGTCCCAGGCGTCACTTAGTTGCTTTGAGCATTAGATCACAAGCCACAACATCTGTCCTGGGAGATTTTTGCAAGATCACAAGTTTTTCAAGCCAAACCCCACTACTCCATGTTGATTCACAGTGACTTTGACCTTTGACACTGAGAAGTTGAGACAAGTCTGGTGTCTCCCAGAGGGCAAGGGTCTTTGCATTACAAAAATGAATTACTCATAGGTCTCTGAGAGTTTAGAGAAACGTAGATGACATCTTGTCCAAGTTTGTTACATACATTAACTCAGTCATTAACTGTGTCGGGTTTTGGGCCTCTCACTACAAGAAAGTCATTGAGGTGCTGGAGTGTGTCCAAATAAAGGGCAACGAAGCTGGTGAAGGGACTGGAACACAAGCCTATGAGGAGCAGCTGAGGGAGCTGGAATTATGTAGTGTGGACAAGAAGAGGCTTAGAGGAGACCTTATTGTTCTCTACAGCTACCTGAAAGGAGCTTTTGGTGAGTCAGTGGTCAATCTCTTCTCCAAAACAACTGCTGATAGGACCTCAAGTTACTCCAGGGGAGTTTCAGGTTAGATATTCGGAAAAATTTCCACATGGAAAGAGTGGTGAAACGTTGGAATGGGCTGACAAGAGAAGTGGTGGAATCACTGTCCCTGGCAGTGTTCAAGAAATGAATAGATGAGGCACTTAGGCACATGATACTTTCCTTGGGTACATTAGGAGGGGTGTTCTCGGCCCACCACTGAAGGTGGACCTCCCTTTTTATTTAGCCCTTGTGAGGCCACATCTGGAGTACTGTGTGCAGTTAGAGCTCCTCAGTACAAGCAAGATATGGAACTGCTAGAGAGAGTCCAGTGTACGGTTGGAAAGATGATTATGGAACTGGAGCATCTCACCTATTAGAAGAGGCTGTGAGCTGGGCCTGGTCAGTCTAAAGAAGAGAAAAGAAGACTGGGAGGGGATCTTACCAATGTGTACACATATCTGAAGGGAGGATGTCAAGAGGATGGGTCCAGACTATTTTCAGAGGTCGCCAGTGACCGGACAAGAAGCAATGGTCACATGCTGAAGCAAGGAAGATCCACGTGGGGAAAAAAATCTTGACTGTGAGGGTGGCAGAGCACTGGAACAAGTTGCCTAGAGAGATTGTGGTGTTTCCTCATGGCATAAATGCCATCTCTTTTCTACATTGTTATAGTACTGAATTTCTTGCATTCTGCAATTTTCTGAAGTTCCAGTACATTATCATTACTAAAAACATTTCAGTACAGGTTCTTTCTTCCAGGTCATTCATTCCATGACTTCAAAACCTACAATGCCTCCCTGATAGTCCCTTTAGACTATCAAAAACCCTACAGCTAATTAGAATACCTCCAGCATTTCTTTAGCAATCCTGAGCTGGCAAGGAAGACTCTGGAGCATCCCTGCGTTGTCTCTGGCCTCCAGGAGTTTCAAACTGGTCTTAGAGGAAGCTGACTTAAGGACATGTGTGTTGTTCAGTGTAGGCTCACTCTTTTCTAGGCTGGCCATCAGCCATTTTAGTTACAGGCTGGTGGGATGTCTGACAAAGACCTGCTCTCTAGTGCACACCTAGCTGGGCCCCTGTCACTTGTGTCACCCCTCTCGTCTGCAGGACTGTCATTTCTGCTTAATGAGTCTCAGATGTTGGATGACATCTTGTCCGCATGTCTCATGAGGGCTAATGTGTTTACTGCAGAGGAGATGAGCCCCAGTCAACATTTTAGCCTCTTGCCTCACCACATCCTCTCCACCAGTATCTCATGTCTGTGGCACTAAGTTGTGTTATGTTTTACTTCTTGACCTCAGATGGACTCTTTCCTGCTACTGACTAATCACCATAAAAGAAGTGATCTCACTATCAGCATTGTGGATGTGTCCCCTTAGCCTGCCTCTTCCCCTATCATCCTCTCGGTTCTTGTCTCTGATCGAGCCCACATTCAATGTCTAGGCCACATCCCTGTTAGACACATCCCTCTCTTTTTCCACCAGCAGGATTGCACAAATGTAGTGGGTCAAGTCATGTAGCAGGATGAAACTGGGCTGCTGAGGAAGGCAGGCTAGGACAGCAAGGAAGTGGAGAAGGGCTTTGTGGAATTATGTGGCTGGAGTACACAGACCTTTGCCTTGGAGCAGATGCCATGCCAGTCAACAGCTTTTAGTAAGGCTGAGAAGGAATATCAGTACCATCATGCTGTGGTGTGCATTTGTTACAGGCTGTCTGAGGTCAGAGAGGTGGTAACTCAAACCTTCTCTAGGCAGCTGAGGAAGTCTCATGGTCCCAGATAGTGGTTCTCAAAGACTGGGGCAACACTGTTTTGATGGCCTGGATGGCAGGATGGAGCACACTCTGAGCATGTTTCTGGACAACTTATAATTGGGTGATTCCCCAAGTTGATTCATCCTTTGTCTTCTGATTTGAGAAGGGGGTTGGACTAAATGATGTCCAGAGGTCTCCATTCATAGAGAGGATAATAGAGAAGAANAGAATTTAAATATAGTAGTTTCTCAGAAGAACATTTCTCCATTCTAAATGACAATAGGAAATATGTGAATAACTGCACATGTAATACAAATGTAATTTATTTCAGTTACTCTATCTTGCTTTATTTGTGTTTGATCAGAAATCTCGAATTGATCAAAATCGTTCTGTGTCAATTGGCAGCTAGTTCCCTAAGGAAAGCAGGTGGGGGTTGGCTCGTATGAGCTATAACATTCAGATACAGACTCAAGTGGAAAAAAAAAGTTTAAGTTTTAACTAGAATGATAACTCATATCAAAAATACTTTGATATTATGCTTTTTCTACACACCAAGATTTCTTTGGAGGCACTCTAAAACAATATGATCGGGAGAATATTGATATCACTTCTTCTGTAAGTTGAGAAATGAAGCAAATTTAAGAAGCAAAAATACTATTTTCTTTACATGCTCAGTGAAATCTTTCTCTTTTAAATACACTCTAGAAACCTCTCAAATTTGCCACGGAAGAACTGAAGGAAATTGTGGGAGTAACATGGGTTGTTAAGGCTTTTGGCATTCTAATGATGCCCCTGATGTATTTGTTGCTGAGTCCATGAACCTCAGCTATGGAGACGAGACTGAACAAAATTGTTAAGAAAGAAGTTAAAATCAGAATCAAATCTCAAAGTTTCTTGGAGCATTAATGGGTCTCACTGAGGGCCATTACCAACGGAGCTTCTCCAGGGGCTGATTAGAGTGAGAAGCTGGAGGCACTGATTTCTGGTAGGTGAAGGCAATGTGCAGGTGTCTCTGATGACAAGCAAAAGTTGATGGGTTGGTCAAGCAGATCTGCCAAGCAGATCCTGGGTAGAGTGATCCTTTCCCTCACGTTTAATTCAGGGTCCTTCTAGGGGCAATGTGAGGGTGTAGGTGTGCAACCCTGAGTGCAGGACAACAATACCGCATCTTCCCAGCATCTCCCAACAATACAGCAAGGCCCCAGTTCTGTAAGGGTATGGCGTGTTTTGATAGACCACAGTGGCAGAGATACCAGCCATAGCCAAGAGGTCAAAGACCTCAGTTCACTTGGTGGTTTTCAGTCTTGGCAGTGCCCTCAACCAAAAACTGTCCTACACTGCCCCAAAAGTGGGCATGTTTTCCCATACCCTGTAGACACCCAATCTGCTTCCCTACTCTGCTCTCACCCTGGCATCTCCCCACTTTTACTGATGTCTCTCTGTTCTTACAGGTCCTTTTCACACAAAGCCATGAGTTTGTTGTCTTGGGCAACATCCTCATCATCACAACTGTAGCTTGCGACTACCACCTCCACACGCCAATGCACTTCTTCCTCCTTAACCTCTCTGTCCTGGACCTTGGCTCCATCTCCACCACTGTCTCCAAATCCATGGTCAATTTCCTCTGGGACACAAGGGTCATTTCTTACTCAGGATGTGCTGCCCAGGTCTTTATGTTTGTCTTCCTGATAACAGCAGAGTATTATCTTCTCACTGTCATGGCCTATGACCATTTTACTGCCTGCTATCTGCAGACCCCTGCACTACAGGACCCTCATGAGCAGCAGAACTTGTGTCAAAATGGCAGCAGCTGCCTGGGGCAGTGGTTTTCTTCATGCTGCCCTACACACTGTGAACACATTTTCGATACCACTCTGTCAGGGAAGTGCCGTGGAGCAGTTTTTCTGTGAAATCCCCCAGATCCTCAAGCTTTGCTTTTCAGACCTCTCTTACCTTAGAGAAGTTTGGGTTATTATAGTTAATATCTGCTTGGGCTTGGTGTGTCTCATTTACATTGTGGTGTCTTATGTGCAGATCTTGGGAGCCGTGCTGAGGATGCCCTCTGAGCAGGGTCGACACAAAGCCTTTTCCACATGCCTCCCTCACCTGGCCATGGTCTCCCTGTTCATCAACACTGGCACTTTTGTCTACTTGAAGCCCCCCTCCATCTCCTCCCCGTGTCTGAATCTGGTGGAGACTGTTCTGTATGCGGTGGTGCCTCCAGCGGTGAACCCCCTCATCTACAGTGTGAGGAATAAGGAGCTCAGCAGCAACAAGGTGCTCACATCCGCTCACAAGTGATTTCCTGTTTATCTAAGGACATTCTTGTGCTTTTCATGTTCCATCTCTGATAATTTCGTTCATACACAAATGTTTCATTTTATGTCATTTCTCCAGAGGCACAAAGCCCATCGACCTGACACAGAGGCCTTCTCTAAATCTGCCTATCACTATGTCAGAGCAGCCTTCTAACTACCATCTCTCTAATACAGGTGCCTGAAGGTTGGTCTTTTCTTTTCAAACTGGAGGCCAGATTGCTCCATGGATTAACACTCAGGTTCTGTTTCTTGGGTGCTTGAGTACTCCATGGGCTAAGGGGGATATTCTTGTAGAGTGATCTGATAGGGAATGGGGGCTAGATTCAGTGGTGACTTTTGAGGATCCAGCGTCTGCGAAGAGAGCAAGCATTCAAGTGATACCTGCTGGAGACTGTGCTACATATTACAGGTACCTGTGCTGTTCCCTCTGAACGGCAGCACAGCCCTCCAATGTATCAGTTGTTCCTCCCAGTTTTGTATCGTCAGCAAACTGGCTGAGGGTCCTTTCATCCAGGTCATGAAGAAGTTGAAGAGGATTAGATCCAATACTGAACCCTGGGGGACACCACTAGCCACAGACCTAGCTAGACTGTGCACTGCTGATCGCAACCCTTTGAGCT
Source organism: Crypturellus undulatus (assembly GCA_013389825.1). Taxonomy (NCBI): domain Eukaryota; kingdom Metazoa; phylum Chordata; class Aves; order Tinamiformes; family Tinamidae; genus Crypturellus; species Crypturellus undulatus. The sequence goes on from VWPW01015207.1 coordinate 7,563, forward strand.
CTGCAGTTTACATCCCTGCATACCCTGACACACATCCCTGCATACCCTGACAACACTCCTATATTACTCCCAAGGGACCTGCCGTCTTTTTCATATTCTGTGTACTTCCTTCTTCTGTTTGAGTTTTACCAGGAACTCCTTCAGCATCCCCAGGACCATGGAAATAAGTCAGACAAAAGTATGGTCAGAGGAGCTGCATGTTTCTTGTCCTGCTTTGGTCAAACTAGTTCGGAGTTAGGGCTGTTTGGCAGGTACCCCCATATAGCCCTGATCTTCATTTTGTTTCACCTTTTATTGCATTTTCTCCTCTTCTATCTCTTCCACATCTTTCTCTCACCTTGATCCACTCCTGTACAATCAACCACCCTGATCTTCCCTTTCCCATTGCCCCAGTTTGGTTTGCTTTCTAGGCTCACTTGGTTTAGGGTTAGTATTAGGCTTTATAGGTCTGTCAGCAGGCTTACATGGTTTGCAATAGACCTACCCTAGACAAGAAGCCCTGGAACAATCATCTCCTCTGCTCTTAGCTGGAAATGAAATGTAAGTTGCCATTGAATGGAAGTGTGCTGAGCAAATGGTATTTTGTTTAATGACTTTCCATTCTTCATGTTGCTTGTATTAATATACTACAATGACTCCATGCTTCAGAATTATTCCAAAAGCTGCAAAGAAGCAAAATATCAATTCACTGTGTCTATTTTTTCAAGTATAATTCAGAAAGGAAACAGACAACAAGAACAAGTTTTTTTTATTTTTTTTTTTTCCCCTCCAAGGTATTTGTAAATGTGCTATATAATGGTGACTACCCCCTTATCAATGAAAAAGAAATGAAAAATGAAACATTAATTCAGTGATTACAATGGTATGCTGAACCACAGTTAGTACAAGCCTATCCTACTTTTAAAATGACAGTGTATGAAGCAAAAGAGAATGTATTCCTGTTTTATGGGTCCTTTACCCAACTAAGAGCAAAAAAAAAGCAAAAACTGCAAAGCACTCAGAATACCATCTTCAAAAAACAAAACAATTGTTTTGGCAATTCCCGCTGCGCACAGTTATCCCATGGCCCAGAGGAAGGGGAGCATTACAAAGGCACAACTGGAGAAAACCACATGGTCATAGACATATCCAGGCCAGAAATGGTTCAGGTGAGCCTCTGACACTTCAAGCAAGGGCAAGCAGATGCAGGGAAAAGGCAAGGCTTTGGGAAGGCAATGTACTCGCATAAGCCTTACTAGAAATCTTCTTGACAGGCAGCAAATGTTAGATATAGAACAAAGAAATACTGAATACTGAAGCTCAGAAAGAGCTCTCTGAATTTCAGTATTCTGAATTTCAGCTTTCTTTCATTCTGTATTTTCTGAATTTCAGTATGTAGTGCTTGAGTGCAGGACAACAACACAACACCTCCTGGAGTCCCAAGAGGGCAAGGGGACAATGAGGTGCTGATATCTGTTCATAGCTCTTGGAAAGAAATTCAGAATACTGAAAAAGAGAACAAGCTTTAAACTTCCCAAAGTGCAAATGAGCATCCAAGACAGACAAACTGCCTTCACTCTGTATTAAGTGTCACTGATTCCCTTTTTCTTGGGACTCAGTAAAAATACCAAGGATTTCTGCCCTTGAGGACCATTCTCCTAGGGTAGTGAAGCCATATAAAATAAAATAAATACTATACAAATCCTTTCATTCTTTAGGAATAGAGTGGTGAAAAGCCCTTCCACGTCCAGTGCATTTCAGCTGACAGAAACTGGCAGTGTCAGAGCTCTGCATCCCTATTCCCATTTAACCTCTAACGGGTCTGACTGACTCCTTTGGAGGCCACAGATAGGTGCTCCTGCTCCTTGCAGCACACTTGGTCATTGCAAACTTGGTCAGTTCAAATGAGGGAGCAGCACAAAGATCCTCCTAGGAAAGAGAAAGGGGCATTGTTTGAGAACTGAAATGTTTGGGGGTATGTTGCTTGAAAATTTTCACCACGCTTATTGTCTTCTTCCCACAGTCCACCATGCCTGCAGAGAGTATAATGTCCAACAGCAGCTGTCCAATCAAGTTTTTTCTTTTGATGCTAAGACACACAGGAACTGCCACTCTTGCACTTCGCATTCTTCCTGTGCATCTACCTGACTGTTCTCCTGATTAACAGTCCCATCATCATAGCGATGGCTTTTGACCATTGCCTCCACACTCTATGTGCTTCTTCCTTCTCAAACTCTCTATGCTGGATCTTAGTTCCATATTTGTCACTGTACCCAAGTCCATGACCAATTCTCTGAGGGACACTAGGGCCATTTCATAGAATCATGTAATCATTATGGTTGGAAAACACCTTCAAGATCAACAAGTCCAACCGTAAGCCATTCAATACCAGGCCTACTTAACCTACTTAACCTACATGTCGCTAAGTGCCTCATCCACATGTTTCTTGAACACTGCCAGGGATGGTGATTCCACCACTCCTCTGGTGGAGGTGGTTCAGGTCAGTCTCTTCCCTTCAGTAACACGATGGCAATGTGCACACTGCGGAGTGTGTCCAGGGGAGAGCTCTAAGGAAAAGGAGACATTCTGGGCACCCATTGCCCAGCCAGCAGAATGGACAGAAAGAGCACTCCTTCCTCAAGTGACAGGCCCATGGGAAGGGAAAGGAAGGGAAGGGAAGGGAAGGGAAGGGAAGGGAAGGGAAGGNCACCACTTCTCTGAGCAGCCTCTTCCAATGCTTCACCACTCTTCCCATGTAGAAATTTCCCTAATTTTTCCTAATCTGAAGCTCCCCTTGTGCAACTTGAGGCTATTTCCTCTTGTTGTATCAGTAGTTATTCTGGAGAAGAGATCAACCCCCACCTCATGACAACCTCCTTTCAGGTAGTTGTAGAGAGCAATAAGGTCTCCCCTGAACCTCCTCTTCTCCAGACTATATAACCTCAGCTCCCAGAGCTGCTCCTCCTAAGCTCTATGCTCCAACTCCTTCATCATCTTCATTGCTCTTCCTTGGAAATGCTCCAGGGCCTGCATGTCTTTCTTGTAGTGAGGGGCCCAAAACTGAGCACAATATTCACCAGCATTGAATACAGGGGGATGATCACTGCCTTAGTCTGGCTGGCTACACTATTGCTCATACAAGTCAGGATGCTGTTGGCCTTCTTGGCCACCTGGGCCACTGGGGCCTTCTTGGCCACTGCTGGCTCATGTTCAGCCAACCAACAGCCCCAGAACCTTTTCTGCCACACAACTCTGCAGCCACTCTGCTCCAAGCCTGTAGTGTTGCACAGACTCTGCACTTGGCTTTGTTGAACCTCATGCGCTTGGTCTCAGTCCCATTGATCCAGTCTGTCCAGATTCCTCTATAGAGCTTTCCTACCCTCAGTCAGATCAAATCTTCCTCCCAGCTTGGTGTCATCTGCAAATTTGCTGAGGGTGCACTCAATCCCCTCATCCAGATCCTTGATGAGTACACCTGTGTAAGCCATGAGCTGCCAGCTCCTCCAGGAGAATGCAGTGGGAAACTGTGTCAAAGGTCTCACTGAAGTCTAAGTAGACCATGTTCACAGTCTTTCTTTCATCCACTAGGTGGGTCCCCTGGTCAAATCAGCACAACTCCTGACTCTCTGAAGTGCCTGTACACAAAGGCATGTACCAGGGTGAGCAAACATGAGGCATGAGAGGTCTGTGTGCTGTTGAAGAGTAATGATCTCATTGGGATCACTGAGACATGGTGGGATCACTCACGGAACTGGAGTACTGAGATGGATAGACACAGAGTCTTTGGGAAGGACAGGTGGTCAAGGTGAGGAGGAGAGTTCCTTTTCCTGTGAAAGAGCACCTCAAATGAAAGGGCACTCTGCTAGTGTTGGAGACTAAACCAGGTCAGAACTTCTGGGTCAGGATGAGCAAGCAAAGGAACATGTGCTGGGTGTCGCCTTCAGACATTTGATCAAGAAATAGAAGCATGCAAGGCCTTCTTCAGGCAATGGGAAGTAGATTCATATTTGTAAGCCCTGGTCTACATAGGGACTTGATGTGCTGGAGGCACAACACAGCAGGGCACAAGCCCTCCAGGAGATTGACAGTAGAGGTGGTTCAGGTCAGTCTCTTCCCTTCAATAATGTTATGGCAATGAGCACACTGAGGAGTGTGTCCAGAGGAGAGCTCTAAGGAAAAGGAGACATTCTGGGCACCCATTGCCCAGCCAGCAGAATGGACAGAAAGAGCACTCCTTCCTCAAGTGACAGGCCCATGGGAAGGGAAAGGAAGGGAAGGGAAGGGAAGGGAAGGGAAGGGAAGGGAAGGGAAGGGAAGAGAAGAGAAGAGAAGAGAAGAGAAGAGAAGAGAAGAGAAGAGAAGAGAAGAGAAGAGAAGAGAAGAGAAGAGAAGAGAAGAGAAGAGAAGAGAAGAGAAGAGAAGAGAAGAGAAGAGAAGAGAAGAGAAGAGAAAAAAGAAAAAACACTTGAGACTGAAGGAGACTCTGTGAATCAGCCTCAGGTATGGAAAGGAATCTGAAGAAACCAAATCCCAAGTCTGTAACATGTCTGCTCCTGTGAAAGTATGTGCAAGTTAAAGAATCATTTGGAAAAGGGAAGTGCCTGTGTAGGAGATAGATACAAGTCTGTGAGCATGGAGAGCATTTTCATATTTGCAGCATGCTTGGAGGATGAAATTTGGCTTACAGTTCTGGGACACATTCCCTGGGTCTGCAGTTTGGAGCAGCAATGGGTCTCCTGTTGGAAAGCTAAATGTTTGCCATTTGAGAAAGGTAAATCACACATAGAAAGCGAGACTGGCTTCACCTCTTTATCAGCATTGTGTTTAAGCTGGAGGAGTGGATGGCTTTGGATTGTGTTTATAAATCATAGTCCTACTGAGGCTGGCACAGGTGCACACTGCCACTGAAGAAGAAAAATGCTGCCATTTGGCTCCTGTGTGTGTGTGAAGAGGAGTGTGGGGCACACACCAGACTGCTTGCCAGACAAATGCAGGCCTTTGGGGAAGGGCACCAGGACACGGAGGGTGCAGAAGAGCATAGGTTCTCAGCTTTCCCAGTGTGTCCTGTGTTGCAGGGACACACTGGGAAAGCTGCATCAGGTCCATCTTCCCAAAGCAGCCTTTCACATCATCGCTTTCCAACACTGACTACTCATTGCAGCAGTGCTGTGGGAAATGGCCAACTCCATTCTCCTGCATGTCTGACCATGTCCAGTATGCTCCAAAGACAGCAGGGAAGCCCTGGCCCTGTAGTCAGTCCAGTAGCTCCTGCTACCCCAAAGGCAGAGTAGCCTGCCCTGAGCTCATCATCTGGACCCAGCCTTTGGTCATGAGTAGATCGCACGGGGAGTATGAGCTTGTCCCCTGGAGTTCACTAAATTCCCAGGCAAATCACCAGGTCCTTTCATTGATTTGGGTACATTTTCAACTCCATCTTCTCAAGAAAATTTCAGGTATGTGTCTGAGGAGATCCCCTTGTGTTTTAAAGGTGCCCATTACCTGCCCCTGTTAGTACTCACAGGAATGCAATGGAAACAAAACCCTAACACCACCAAGTTGTGATTAGCTCTTGGACTGTATACACACATCAGAGCACAGAGGAGAATGTGGGAATGAGGAGAAGAGCTCCGAAAAGAGACTGGAAGTCTGCTGCTGGAAGTGGAAGTGTCTCCAGGAAAACTGCAGCCCTCATGCGAAGGTTGCAGCCAGGAAATGCCTGCTGTAGCAATGAGGGCATAGTCCTGAAGAGCAGAGGGTCTATTCCCACAGGTTGCATCCAGACTCTCCTCCCTTCCATTCCCACTCCACTGCAAGCACTGGAGCACTGGAGAGGGAAAAGACCAGCCCACAGGTACACCATGCTGGCACCCTTGCAGGAATGAGTGTGAGCTCACCTCCTGACTCTGGCCAGGAGAGCTGCGCCCCCCTAATGCACATGGGACCCATGATCTCAGCCCATCTTGACTTGCCAGAGCCCTTGGTGTGATTGCTGAAAGAGTCACCAGAAAGGAAAACTCTCTGCATTGCGCTGAGGGCATTCGAGTGAGCTGAGACTAGCAGGTTATGAGGTCCCCACATCCCTGCTGCTGAAGGGAGAACTCTGCCTTTCTGTTTCAGCAAGGTCTCTGGGTCAGATTCTAAGAATTCCTGAGGACAAGAGGCATGAACCAAAACAATTTTTCTTTTAATAAAAATGTAACAGGGAAAAGTCAGTAAGAAATGAACAACAGCCTTGATGCCAGCTACCCTGGGAATGAGGAGGAGATGCACATGAGACACTTACTGGTGCTGACATTGAACCTACTGAAGCAATTTTCTCAGCGCATCCTTGAGCTCCTTGTTCCTCAAGCTGTAGATGACGGGGTTCACTGCTGGAGGCACCACTGCATAAAGAACAGCCGTCCCCCGATCCAGGGATGGGGAGGAGATGGAGGGGGGCTTGAGGTAGGCAATCATGACAGTGCTGAGAGAAAGGGAGATTACGGCCAGGTGAGGGAGGCACATGGAAAAGGCTTTGTGTCGACCTTGCTCAGAAGGGATCCTCAGCACAACAATGAAGATCTGCACATAGGACAGCACAGCAAAAGCAAAGCATCCAAATACTAAACAAACAGTAAATACCATAATAGCAGCTTCCCTGAGGTAGGAGTCTGAGCAGGAGAGCTTGAGGAGCTGCGCAACTTGACAGAAGAACTGCTCCACCACATTACCTTGGCAGAGTGGTAGTGAAAATGTGTTGACAGTGTTCAGGAGAGCAATGAGAAAACCACTGCCCCAGGCAGTTGTTGCCATTTTGACACAAGTTCTGCTGCTCATGATGGTCCCATAGTGCAAAGGTCTGCAGATGGCTGCAAAGCGGTCATAGGCCATGACAGTGAGAAGAGCACATTCTGCTGAAAGCAGCAAAAAGAGGAAAAAGACCTGGGCAGCACAGCCTCTGTAGGAAATAGCCCTGGTGTCCCACAGAGAATTGGCCATAGATTTGGGAACAGTAGTGGAAATGGAGCCAATATCCATAACAGAGAGGTGGAGAAGGAAGAAATACATGGGGGTGTGGAGGTGGTGGTCGTAGACTATGGCTGTGATGATGAGGCCATTGCCCAGGAGGGCAAACAGGTAGATGCACAGAAACACTGCAAAGTGCAAGAGCTGCAGCTCCCGTGTGTCCACGAATGCCAGGAAGAAGAACTCATTGAAGGAGCTCATGTTGGACATCTGCTGTCTTGCAGCACTGAGGGGGGCTGTCCAGGGAAGAAGAGATGTAGACATGTTAGTAGAGACTTTCTCATAACTCCCTTCCTTGCAGTAGACTGTTTTTCTCTCCCCATCTCATCAAAGCCATCACAGAGCTTCATGACTTGAGTTCTATTTTGTGCTGTGTTTTTTTATGAGGACATAGAAATCATCTGGATTGCTCTTGCACTCAGAGTGAGCCACTGTGATTCCTAAGAGTAAAAGGAGTCACCACGGTGTTAATGCAGAAGGAGGACAGCCCCTTCTATCCATCTTGTTCACAGTTGCCCTCTGCTTGCACTTCTGCAGTACAGGACCTTTACACTCATGTTGCCTCAGAAAGAAATGAAATCGCTGAGCACAGAGGAATCTAGTACCAAAGTGCACATCAGCAAACTCTTCACCCTTCCTCAGATGATGTTAGGATCCGCAGAGTCGGTGTCTGCATCTGAAACCCACCCTGGCCAGACAGTCCCAGAGCAAGAACAAGAGTAACATGGACAAGTGGGAAACACAGAGCAATACCATGATATTTCTGCTGAAGGAGGAAGGGAAAGGGAGAGACAGAGGGCACTGAGGAGTATGAGAACCTTCTCAAATGGAGACCTACCCTGCAGGGGGTCTCTCCTTCCACTCAGAGCTTCTCCCTGCAGTCCCCAGGCAGCCTGAGTGTTGACCCTTGTAGGCAGCAGAGTCACTGGCCCAGGCACACAACACCCTGGGGTGGCAGGGACACTCTGACAGTGCAGCAAGGAATCCCGGCTCTGAACACCTCCTGCTCCACACCAAGGAAATGGGTAGAGCCATCCTGACAGACCCTATCAACCACAGCATGTGGTAGCTTTAGAGGACTCCTCAGGGTATCTCATGTCATTGCCTGGCAAGGGAGAGACTTACTGTGCTAGGGGCTATGACGATTTCTCCACCATGGAGCTCTCAGACATCCTCCCACCTCTGAACATCTTTTAACTTCCTTCTGTCTCACTTGTCTCACTCATCTTGCTTGTCTCAAGTTGGCACCTGTAGGAAATGCCGGGAGCTGTGCTGTTCTTTGCAGAGGAGCTTCTTCTGGACACACTGCTGCCAGATTGCCCTGAGCTCCACCCCAGGACCTGGCCATGCTCAGAAGAGTAGCACAGCTGGAGGCGTGACTTGATTTCTCCATTTGCTCCTTCCGTCTCCTCCTGGGAAATAGTCTTTGAAGAAAACTGAACTAATTATCTGTGGTCTCCCTCTGAAAAACAAAGGCAGCCTGAAGCCAGCATTAGAAATTGTCTCATCAGAGGACGGTTATCTAGGAAAGGTGGAACTGTCCCACAGTGGGAGGTCCTATTCCCATCATATAACTAGGTAGCAAATTTGGATGGGGTCAAGGAGTGAGTTCATTTACCCATCCTTCAAATGAGTCAATCTGGGCATGTCATGCCAGGTTCAGAAGTCCTGTGGTGGAATGGGATTCAGATCCCTCTTGTGCACTTTGCAAACTCACAGGAAGTGGCATTCCTCTTGCCAAAGCTGGTGTGTGCGTAACATATCTAAATGTGATTCCCTACATATCTAAATGTGATTCCCTTGTCTAAGGTCTCATTATAGTGGCTAGAGGTGGAAGGACAATTGCCCCCACACAAACACAGAATAACACAAAGAATCACAGAATGTCTGAGGTTGAAAGGGACCTCTGGAGATTATCTAGTCTATGCTCAACTTTTTGAATATCAAGGAAGGGAGACTCCACATCCAGTAACCTGTCCCAGTGCTTTGTTACTCTTATAGGAAAGAAGTTTTTCTTCAAGTTCTGATGGAATTTCCTGTATTTTGGTTTGTGCCCATTGCTTCTCATCTTATTACTGGGCATCACTGAAAATATTCTGGCCCCATCCTCTTGACACCCACCCTTAAGATATTTGTGCATGTTGATGAGATCCCCTCTCAGTCCTCTCTTCTCCAGGCTGAACAGCTCCAGCTCTCTAAACTTTTCCTCATAGGAGAGGAAAAGTTTAGAGAGCTTCATAGTCCTACTCCTGTAGTCCCAAGTTCCTCGTATCAAAGAGAGTCCAATGATTCAGATGCAGCCTCAGTGGGATTGAGTAGTAGGGGAGGATCTCTCAACTTGCTGGCAGCGCTCTTCCTAATGCATTTCAAAATACCATTAGCCTTCTTGGCCACAAGAGCACATTGCTGACTCATGTGTCCTAGCTTGTTGCATGACAGCCTGTAGGGACATTTGAGAGTGTCAATCTGCTAGGACCATCTTGCAGAACTCTCCTATGTGACAACAGCCAATAAAACTGGAGTGCCCTCTGGGACACTTCCTTGACAATGTGCTCATCTTTTCCCTTGGAAGGGTCCTATTCCAGACAGAGACCTGGGGAAGTGTAGTGGCTGGCACATCAAGGGGAGTTGCTAGTGCCTCAGACTCACAAATGGCAAGGCCACATTTTGAATACTGGTCCTAATTACGGGCCTTCCGGACCAGGAGTGATGAGGGAAACTTTGAAGGATTCATCAAGAAATGGTAAGGTGCCAACTGCAAAGCTCCTGTGAAGAAATGTTGGAGCATTAGGACTTTTTTAGTCCAGCAAAGAGGAGTCTAAAAGGATGCATCAGAAGGCTGCATCAGAAAGTGCTAAGAGACATGCCCAATATCCTTTCAAGGCATCTCTCATCTATGTCTCTTGTCTTTATAATGCTGGGAGATTAGGGGAAAACTGAGATAATGGGAAGAAAGCCAATTTTGCACGCACCTTCAGATATGACCATAAGGATGATCTGGGGAGCTATTGGCCTGTTAACCTCACTGGGGTGCTTGGTGGAAATTCTTGGAGTCCCTGAAAGATATTTATGGGCAAATGAAGGAGGAACAGTTAATGTGGAGTGACCAAGGTTACGTCCTACCTACCCAGCTGATCTGATCGCCTTCCTGCCTGCCTGAACTGTGTGTCTTTCATGACACAAAGACTGGATTTGTGGAGGAGAACAAGCACTGTAAGTCAAATGCAACATTTACAAAGCAGGTTTTGGATGTCAGTATAGGAAATTCTCTACTACAGCGTGGGGTTTTTAGCTAGCTCTGATGTAAAAATGTGCAATCATCGCTCACGACAGAAGATGGGAGAGGACTCTCAGTCTCGAGTCTCCTCAGGTGGCGTCCCAATCTGAGGGGAGGAAAGGGAATCAGCACGTTGACCGACCCAGGAGTTAGGAAGTATTCTTCCTTCCTCCTCCTTAGTCTCGTCAAGCAGCATCCCGACCCGAGGGGAGCAAAGGGGGTTCAGCCCATCGACTGATCCAGGATTTACAATGGAATCTTCTCCCCAGAGCTTCTCATCCTTAGTTCACCATTTATACTTTTTCTTTACATTCAGGTGGAGCTTGAGTGACTGTAGTCATACTTAATATTGTTATTGATTGGTGAAAAAGTTTCTCACTTTCATTTAAAGATACAGTCAATCAAAAATCTACAGTGCATGCTCAGTGAGGACTGGTCATACCTCAAAGGCGGGATACCTTTTGGGATGGAGGTGTGTGTTGGCATTAAAATAAGCTTATAACGAGCAAAGTTCAAGTAAAGTTGATCCGAAAGGAATGATTTGCCACCTTTGTTGGCTCAGCACTGGACATCTTATCGTGTATCTCCCGTTGGACAGCTACTGTGCGGTTGATCAGAGGCCCAGCACAGGGAGTGCAATAGAGTTTGGTGGCGGTGCCTTCACTTCCATCCTCTGTTACTCCCCTCTGCAGCTGCAAGGAGGACAGATTGTGTTGCCCAGGGAACTGTGGAGGAGCAAAGTCCATGCATACCAGCCAACTTGGAAGCGGCAACTGTGTATCATCCCAAGCAAGCTGCTGTAATGCCAAAAATTCTGTTAGGCCCTAAGTTTTCTCTAAGTTTTTCCTTTTCCAGGCCATTCTACCACATCCTTCACCTGAGGTGGAAGAAACCCA
>VWPW01015209.1:0-91544 GCA_013389825.1 Crypturellus undulatus
AAGGAGAGGAAAGGCAACGCGGCATAATCCTCCCTTCATAACTCTGTTCAGCAAGTTCAGAAACTTATCTTGTGGTCGCAAGGAGCAGGATATGGTATCCTGTTAGTTCTTGTCCTTGATTGTAGCAAGCTCTATTTACAGAAGCAGATGGCAAGGTTAACTGTAGATTACATAGCCTATACCTTTATACTTCATTAGTGTGCAAGCTTTTTACAGAAGCAGAAAGCACGCTATCCTGTTAACACTTTATAGTCCTTACACTCTTTTCTCTCAACATACCTAATATAATAAAAAAAGATATATTGTCATTATCTCTTTTTTTGTGTGACTGAGCAACTCGGAAGAAAAGTTTATTGAAAACTAGTTTCAGAAACAGTTATCTGTTGTCAAAGTAAATTCAACCAAATGCCTATGATACAAATATAAAATCCTTCCTCTGCTTAAATAGACCCTAATGCATTCTTATTATTTTATCAGAGTATTGGCATATTATTTCTTAATAACTTTTTTTTTCAAAATAAGTAAATTTAAAAATAATTAATAGTCTACATGATTATTTCCCTTCTTTATTCCTTTGCTCCCCAACGTAACTTAACACTTGTTCTCACCCTTCAAAAGCATGAGATCTTAATAGACCAAACAAAGTCCTCCAAGTCTGAACTAAGATCATAATATTTCTGAAACTGTGTTTCATATTCATAACTCTCATTTACAGTTTTTATCCTGTGTTTACAGGAAAGCCTGTCAGGGCTCAGAGTTTCAGTTTGGATGTGCAAATATTTCTTTACAGGTAAAATCAGTTGATTTGTAACCACAACTGAATTAGGAAGATTTGAAAGTGCTTTCAGCACATGCTCATTTGTTCTACTTATAACAGAAGTATCTCAGAAAGTTACGAAGACTGTTATTCAACTTCAATATACTGGTGTAATCTGGCAGAGTAAAGGGCACATCTGCTGAATCTACATTAGGAAGAAATTGCTGAAACACAGACTGAAAAGTCTTCCTCAAGTTTACGTGTTTTGCAAGGAGTAGAAACCTCAGAAAATATTTCGTCCTGCATCCACATCTCCTCATTAAGGTGAACTACTCCTTAGCTCCCTGAATTTGGTCTCAAATTAAGTTATACAGCAAAAGTGATTGCAGAATCACAGACTGAATCAAATTACCAATGAAGTTTCATCTTTCCATATCTTTAAGCTTTGCTCCTTTTGCTGAGCGGGTACCTACGACTAATTACATGACTTTTTTACTTTATTGTATATAAAGACATTCTGGGCACTCCTTTGCCCCATTAAATTTAATTGTGGTTGCAGACATATGCAGATGTTCATTTGTGGGGAATCTGTTGCAAGACCCTGATTTCCTCATTATCATGACATCTTAGTATTCACTCAAAAAAAAAATAAACAAAAAAAAAACCCAACAGATAAAACGTTCCCTTTTCCTTTAAAAATGGCATAGGACAAAAAGCAGGATTAATTTGTTAGTTCTTCCTGTAGATTTAGTTTTGTTTGTATTGATGGGTCAGGGGAAATGTGGGCAACATGAATGAAGAAGAGCAAAATCCAACATACTCTATTCTTGTGGTTCATCCCTGATTTTATGAGGTAATAAAAAATCACAGAATCGCAGAATGGCTGAGGTTGGAAGGGACCTCTAGAGATCATCTAGTCCAATCCCCCCTACTCCAGCAGGGACACCTACAGCATGTGGCACATGGTGGCGTCCAGGTGGGTTTGGAAGATCTCCAGAGAAGGAGAGTCCACAGCCTCTCTGGGCAGCCTGTTCCAGGGCTCTGTCACCCTCATAGTGGCCTGGAGCGCTGGCTTGGTCCTGCAGGCAGGAGCAGGGTGAGACGGGAGGCTGAGAGTTGGGCCGGGTTCTCTCAAGCCTGGCAGTGCCAGGGCCTCCTGCTGGGGACACTGGGCAGCTCTGGGACCCCTCCTGACCTGCCTTCACCCTGTGAGGTGCCCAGGCACAGGCCGCAGAGCGGCTGGGGAGCCCCATGGCCCATCCCCGCCTGACCGACGTGTGCAGTTCAGGGCGACCAGGTGATGTTCCTGGGGCCAGGTGGGGAGCACAATGAGCTCCTCGACTTCGTCCCCAGGCAGCCCCATCTGGACTGGCCCCGGACTGTGGCACGCAAATTCATCCTGCAGCACCCCTGGGCTCCCATCCTGGTGGCAGAGACCAGCCCATCTCGATCTCTGTCCGAGTCTTCCAGCAGCTCTGGGAGGCGCCCTCCCCCAGGGCTGCAGCGCTGGGACACAGTGGAGCTCTGCTCCGAGGACACGGAGGCTCCCTCCCCTCCTGCAGCTGTCTCTGGCTGGCAAGCGGCGCTGGGATCCCTGCTCTGCCCTGGCTGTGCCTGCGGGGGCTGATGGGTGCTGGGCAGGGGGCTCCGTCAATGCTGAGCAGCACCCGCTGGCCCGGCACCCCTGTTCCCTTTGGGTGAACATCTGTGCACCGCAACAGCGTACGCAAGGCCCTTGTCATCTGGGAAAGGCGCAGCCCATCAGCATCTCTCCCTGGACCTCCTGGTTCCCTGTCCCCTTGGGGTGATGCACAAAACATCAGTGCACCGAAACAGGATACCCAAGGCCCTGGTCATCAGGGAGAGGTGCAGGACACCAGTGCCTCTCCCTGGGTCTTCCTCTGCCCACAAAACTCTCACCTTCACCAGACAACCAGGCGGGAAGCCCCCCCACTCCTGGGCCTGGCAACAGTGACGCCTCTGTGCACATGGGCTCCCATAACAAGGATCCTCGGCCGCCTCAGGAAGTGCGACAGGAGTAGCCAGAACGTGGCTGGGGAAGTGGCTGAAGTCGAGCTCAGGGTTGAACTTAGGACACAGGGACTTGGGGGAAGCCCAGAGCACATGGGGCCTCCCCGGCTGTTGGGCTTAGCCCAGGGCAGTGACTGGAGCGTCTCCTCGGCAGCTGGGGGCTGAGCGGGAGAGGCGGGAGCTGCAGCCACGCAGCCAGCGCGTCACCGGGCGGCTCATTGGACGGCCTCGCGTGGTCGGCGCACCGTCTCCCGGCTGGTTGGCTGGGTGGGTTGCTGGGCCCCGTGTGCTGCCGGGCAGGGTGGGGGTTGCTCTGGGATCCGAAGCTCTGTAAGGTGTGTTAAACCCTCAGTAAAGGTCTTTGCTTTCACCCCCACCGAGGTCCATGGTTCATTTGCTGCACCTGGCTCTTCTTCGTATTGAAGTTGATGGAGCCACCAGGCCAGGATGAGCAGCTGCAGGACACCGGAAAGCTCAGTGCCGGGGCAGAGACACTGCTATCCAGCCCCGTGCTGAGCTCAGTGTTCCTCTCATTGGGGTCAGTGCAGAAAACGTGCAATAATCATTTATGCGCTGTGCAGCGGCAGTCGAGAGTGCTTCTTCTTCCCCAATCTCACCCTCCCCTTGACCCCAACAGTCCCACAGGCCAGGGCCGCTGGGACGGAACCGCAGGAAGCCCCCCTGCTCCTCGCCCTGCTCACGGCAGCAGTGACATCTCCCTGAGCACTCTGCCCCGCGCTGCCTGCACGGACGCTCTGGCTGCGGGACCGGCTCCTGCCAGGCCAGGCCCTGCCCTTGGCAGCTGCAGGCCCAGCAGCCTCCCTGCAGCCCTGCAGCAGCCCCGCAGGCTCCAGCCCGGGAAGAAGGGGCTCAGGGTAGTGACAGGCATCCGCAAGGGGAAACCATGCTCCGGGAGTCCTCAATGATGGCGGGGTAGGTGAGGGCAGGGCACAGCATATGGTCTACCTTGTCTTCTGCAACATTTTGGATACTATGATCTCCTTTATTTGGCAGAAAGGCAGAGCTAAGCGTTGCTGCCTGGGGCACAAAGTCTAGCTGGAGGCAAGAGATTTTATAGGCAGAGGAGAGACCCAGGGAGAGGCACTGGTACAAAGAAAGACTGGCTGCAGATTTGAATGTGGGATTGCTGAAGGCCAGTCCTGCCAAGGAAGACAGAGGCAATAAAAACACTAAGCATCTTGTCCTTTCCCAAGTCCTTTGTCATTATCTCCCCTTTCCCATCTATCAGAAGGCCTGATATTTCCTAGTCCACTTCTCCTCCTGGTCCCTTCCAGAGCTGAGCTGAACTTGGAGGCAACCTTCCACAGATGTGAATCAGAATAGGAAAAAGCAACTCCAGTCAGACCAATGGTGGATTCAGGGGTTCCCACACTGGGTGACGAGGCAAGTAGGACATATTCTCCCAGCAGAAGCCTCCCAAAATCCCATCTCCAAGACTGCAAGTCCAGGTCTGCAGTACAGGAAACTTGGTATCCAGTCAGAGGAGAGCAAGAACGTCACAGCATCTTCCCTCTGCTGTGCCTCCTGAGAGCTGCATGCCCTGCTCTTTTCCAGACCAGCTCCTTAGAGATGGTATAGCTCCTGAGTATACATAGATCGAGATGACTCCAGTTTTTGCATGAAAAGATGAGAGTCTCCTGAAGCAAGAATACTTTTAATCAGAAGGAAATTCGCTAATTTGTGGTTTCCAGATTATCCTTTCACTGTTTCGCCTATGGAACAAGAAAGAATTTGAAGTGCAAGGAATTTCTTTATTTTTTTTTGTGCATTCCACTGGAGATTTATCATGAACATTTTGTCAAAAGAATAGCATCTATCTTGGGTGACATGAAGAACAACTCCTAGAAAGGCAGCCCCCAAGCCCTTCAGATGGGGCAGCACCATAGGGGAAGCAGCTGTGTCACCAGGTCATCCCTGAGATATGTCTCTGCCCCTGCCCTGGGATATTTCAGGAAAAACACCAGGAGGATGGACAGCTGCTTCTCGGAGCCAGACCTGTCCCACAGCTCCTTTGAACAATAATAATAAAAATCACATAAAAACATACTGTTAATAATAAACACCACAAGGTTATTTGTTGTCACCATCATCTTGTCCTGTTAATTTCACATTCAAGTAGTTCCCCTCCCACGCATGCAATATCCAGGAGAAGCTGCTTGGGAGCATGGGACCTGACACAGCCCCCTGCAGAGACCTGCTCCAGGCAGGTGGCTGCTTCCCCACTGCTCTGCAGCCCCCGTAGGGCCATTGAGAACTGCACAAAGCAGCCCCCTATGTTGCTTTCCTGGGGCACAGCCCCTCTGCAAGGCTCAGTGACCCTTTCTCACCTAGAAGGCGCATAGAAATGCAGCCACGATGGTGGACAAGTGCCCTCTGGTTTTACAAGAGAGGGCAACTTTTTACATCCCCTGTTTGCATGGAGCAGAAAGGAAGATACATGAGGAAAGGGCATGTGCTCTGCAGAAAGGGAGATCACCCCTGCAAATGCTGCCAGCTCACGTGCGCAAACCCAGCCACAAGCCTGAGGGGCTTTTGGGGGAACCACAACCTTTCAGAGCTCCCTGACCAAGGCTTAGCACACGGGTCCCAGTCCCGCACAGGCTTACACTCCTTGGAGCTCGGCTGTGTCTTCCATGGGGGAATAGAAAGAGTTTTACACACCATAAACAGTCTGGGCTCCTTAGCCAAGCAGCGAGTCACAGATTTGATCCTACGGCTGTTCCGAACTCACCCTTCCTGCATGCCACAGTCCTCCCAGCAGCTGCCCAGACCCAAACCTGCAGCTCCAGGATCACGCTCTTATGTTGGCAACTTGAAACAGGGTTTTTGAAGCTGAAATGGGGTGATGCTGGATGGGATGGGTGCTCTGGTGACACAGCACACAGAGAAGGCAGATTTACTGAATGCCACATTTACTTAAGTCTTAACTGCTAAGATCAGTCCTCAGGAGTCCCGGACCCTGAGGACAAGAGAGGAAATATATGAATACATTTTATTATTATATTCTATTTACAAATTTCTATTCTGTTTCCAAATATAAGAAATACCACATGGAATACCAGGTGTTCCTCTCCATATCCACCATCTCCAGATATTTGAAGGGCAGAGTGTAAGAGCATGTGGAGAATGAGCTACATTTTCATCAGCTCAAAAGACTTCTTCATATAGCTACCATAGTCTATGGAAGATTTAGCATCTTTATGCTAAATAAATGCAGTATTAGGAAGGACACAGCTTTCCTCACCCTCACCACAGTCCCTGGTCATTTGCCATATTCTGCTAACACCCAGTGCAAGAAACCATGTGAAGAGAGAAGACAGCGTGAAGGAAAATGGTCAGCAGATTTTCTTGCCCACAAGAAAATAATAGGATGGAAAAGTAGCTTGAAGTTTTCCCCTCTATAGGTTACATCAAAGTTAAGAAACTTACTCAACCAGGGCCAAGGTTTCAGCCCTGGCAAACAACCAGTCTCGCTGCCTAAGTGCTCTCCTCTCCTTGGAAGGGCTTGGCCAGTGATGGCCAGCGCTCTCCTTGACCGTGTTCATGAGTGCAGCAGTCCAGGAACTAGTCCCAGCAGGCAATCCGCATGAGGTGGTTTCTGGAGAGAAGCAGAGAAGCCCTTCAAGTTGCTGCAAAAGTAATAACAGCACAGTGTGAAAGGCAATGTTACCCAGCTTGCCTTTTTTGGCAAACCAAGTTCTCCCAACCAGATATACCGATCTCCTTGAGCAACACTTTATTGCATGTAGCAAAGCGTGAACAGACAAAGGCAAAATAAATACTTTATGCAATTATACCATTTCCACTTATTTGACATGGTAATATATATTCAGTTGAAGTTTTGCCAGCCTGCATAGTATAACAGTTAACCCTGTATAATGTAGCAAGCAGTCTTGCCTTCATGGTGATAAGATATATACAGTTTCAGTGGTGGTCCAAATAGTGCCACTCAAAGACTAATACGGGATTGCAGGACAGAAGATAAATAGAACATACCTGCTGAGTGGGGTCAGAAGACTAACATAAATGAGATTCCAAGGCTCCTTATTCATCCACTGGACAGAGCTACGTGTTTCCAAATGGAAAGGCAAAAAACTTTTGTTATGAAAAGGGAGTATTGTAGACTGAGCAAGATGAAACTGCTAAGCATAGGATGTATCAAGTAACTTCCATTCTGAAACCTTATGTTTGTGAAGTCAGGTGTGGTCCATACAGTTTGGATACAGCTGACCAGGCTTTTCTCACTCTCTTACTCACCAGCTAGTACTAGTTCACCAGCCACTCTTGGCTGAAGAATGAATCTGTGACAATGCTCAGCCATTAAACTGCATCTAGAATGTCGTACATTACCCTATAGGGAGTACATAATTCAGTATGGAATGTATAAAAGTTGTCAGCCTACATTAAAAATATATTCATGAAGTATAAAAATACCTTGCTTAGTTACCCATCAGCTTGGCTAAACTATATATACCATATTGATATATAATTTCTCTCATGACGTGGTGAGACTTTTACACCCCAAATGGTATTGTTAGAAAGGTACAGTAAACTCTAGATTCTTTTTAGTGCTCCCACCCAATAAGTTTACATGTTTTAAGTATTCTTAAATGAAAAATGACTAAAATGTATAAACATTACTAAAAAGTCAGCTTCATGTGGAGAAATTAAAGCTCAAGAAGTTTCAACAACTGTGACTAGAATAAAGATTAGAATGAAAACCTACACGTGACCCTATTTGCAGTAGTTGCTAATACACTTTCTGATAATTAATACCATTTGCCAGATAAGCCACACAGAGAATAACAAGGAGATTTTCCTCTCTGCAAGAAATTTGCACATGAAAACAATCATGAACACATTCTGTATTCAGCTTTGAGTTATACCATATAACTTAAAGCTCAAGCATTTCAAACACCTCTCCTTTTCAGAATGAGGATAACTGGGGCGTGTTCTGCATAAAATACTTATCCCTGTTTTAGCACTTTACATTTAATATACCTTTCTTCAAATGTTTCATCACAGAAGAGGAGAGAAAAAGAAAAAATGGTAAAAATAAAATAGGCAAATGTCATTATCATAAGCAAATGAATGACTCTCCTTACTAACTCATATTTTTTAAATGTACTGTAATTTAAGCGGATTAGTTATCCAAATCAAATTGAATGACAAACTTCGATATAAAACTGAAGAAGACAGTAGTTTTTATTTTGTTTGCATTTAATTTCAGTCTTTTCGTAGAATCATAGAATCACAGAATCACTATGGTTGGAAACGACCTTTAGGATCATCGAGTCCATCTGTAAACCCTTCAACACCATGCCTGCTTATCCAGGTCCCTAAGTGCCTCATTTACATGTGTCTTGAACTCTACAGATATTTGTATCAAACTAGACCTCCTTTGTATTCCTGTGTTTGTGAGAAGACTTGCACAAGATGGAGATTATAAAAAGAATGAATAGCATTAGTAACTGTTTCTAAATAGGATACCATGATCATAATCTCTAATATCAAATTTTCTAAAAGAACTGAACTTCAGCCTATATTTACTCTTTAGCGATTCTGAAAAAGAAGTTTGAAAACAAAGATGGTAAGATATCTGATTCTTTACAAGTGTGTTACTGCCATGCTCAGTTACTCTCTGGTGTTCTGGGCTATGTTATAACCAAGCCTCTAATTTAAAGACTATATAAACTTCCAGTCAAACTTACTAGACACATTAAAACCTTATTATGAGCAAGTGCCTGCTGCAGTATATATCTGTAAAATTACACACACTATAAATGAAATATTTCCTATAGTCTGAAGCACTGCAAAAGATGAGTAGTCCGTGTAGATAGTGACACACACACACACCACATGCAGCTACCAAAAATACTTCAATATCATTGTAAGTCACATGGAAATGTTCTTTCAAGCACTCTCTTTTTCCCCCTAGCATAACATCTCACTTCCCAGTACAGCTGAGGAACTGTTTTTTATTTTAAATCTAAGCAAGTTCCTGGGATGTCCTAGTTCCACCAAGCTAAATGAACTGACCTTTCAACAAATCCAGAAAATTAGAAGCACGAGCTAACTAGGGTCAGCGTTCTCTCATATTCTGCATGTTGTTGAAAAGGTCTCATAAGACTCATCTGAACATGCTTCAGCTATAGCACAGCTGAAAAATCAACAGATGAAGGAAAGAGCAGAGAAAAATAATTATTCTTATTTGCAGTTGAAGAACTTGCTTGGAGAATTTGAAGGACTACATGAAAGAAACTTGAAAATTTACTGTTCTTCAGCCTGTTTTAGCTGCAGCGAGGATGTAGGACAATAGAATATCAGAAAAGAGGGAAGGCATCATTGTGCATGCAGCTAATGATACGGGAGAGTGATTTTTCAATCAATGATGCTTCCTCATTGTTAATTTTCTTCCCACCAAAGCTTACAAACTAATAAAGATTACTTATTGGTAGGACTTATATTTTCAAAGGTTAAGGTCTAGCTCAGCAAGCTCTTTTGTTTTTCTGTAGCAGAAGCAAAGGGTTTTTGTTGAAGAAAATATTTTTCTATTATATAGACAGCTGATGGAATTTTGTAAATTGCAAAATGAATCAAAATTTCACAAAACATCTGGGTTGAGATGATCCAGAAAGCTTGGTCCCATAGAAACAGTTCAGTGGAATGAAACCGATATTAACTGATATTTAAACTTTATATATATATGTGTATTTTTGTTAATTTGAAGTAATCTTTTTCAGTATTCAGCAAGAATTGTCCAGCTTGGAATTAAACATACCTCCTGGATACCCCAAAGTGATAGCCAGTAGGCACAGAATATATTATGAAATAGACGTATTAGTCTATAACACATCAATTCACAAGTTCAGATATTGTTACCACGCACATCTCTGAACTCACTTCTTACCATCTGTATGACAACTGCATTTCCTCCATCAGGAAAGATTGTGTGCCATATCTGTGTTATGACTTTCAGGGCACAAACAATCAAGAAATGCATGAATAATCATCTAGCTTGCTTACATTGCTCTGCCTTATTCAGGATTTTTACTGGCCTATGACAAAACTGCTACTAATGGAAAAGGAGCACTATTTATGTAATATTCATTAAATGCATAGTCCCCTATTCCAGTGCCTTTGCCATGCTAAGTCACCAGCAGCTTGTTGGCTACAGAGATATTTCTCCACATAAGCGCAAGGTTATTTTGTCAAGTGGCTTCTAAGAGCAGACATTCTTTTGTATATCCTCCTTCCAGCTATTCACGCTCACTGGTAGCAAATTGCTTTTCTCCTGCCTTGCTTGTACAGGAAGAAAATTCCCCAGTGATGCTCCTTGTGCCATTTCCTGACTGCTTGTCAACAGGACAAATTGTCCTGCCTCTCTCTCATGCCTTCTTCCCCTCATGCCTGTTCTCAAGGTCTTTTGAATTCTGTCTCTCTTGTCGGCAAAGTAATATTCCAAATATTGTCAGTAATGCAACAACCTCACTTTGAACTCTCTTTTTGGCTCCCTAGCCTGGTGAGCAATTCTCACTTGTTAGAGGAAAGGAGGGCTACCCATTTTCGCTGCTGGCAGTATTCATAAAAGGGAGTTACAGATAACAGTCGTTTTTTCACACTTTCCTCACTTCGTGGCCCTGGTTGCACCTCTACTTCTGTTTAATTGTTTTGCACACTACTGCTACCAGGATAAGATAATAATATAGAGAAGAGACAAGAATGGTGTTAGATCAAGCAAAATGTCACAGATTCCAACAGTCTTTTAAAAGTTTCTGATCTTGTCCACTTGGCCTATGGGATGTATCTTTGCCATAGAACCTACCAATTGGAGTAACATATAAAATGTCTAATCACTTCATTGGAGCAAATCCAAACTCCATCTGATGATCAAAGGCACATACAGCTGCAGAAACACAAGCAAGAGATGAGGCTCTCAACCTGTCTGCAAAGCTGAAAATAAGTGAAACATTTGACAGAGAAGAATAGGTGTTGGCAAAATTGCTTGTTCGCATTTTAAAGGGAAAATTGAAATCATGCTGCCATAAACTTCAGATATTAATCACTGCAGGGGTGTTACTGTATAAAGAGATGCTTTTTCTTCCCAAGAATTTCTTTTGCTCAGGATCTGAGATGTTTTGACCCAGTTTGAAAATGGTCTGAAGGAGAAAAGGTATTTTTTTTCTTGTTGAAATTTGCTGGTCCTCTGTTCATTTTCAGAGAAAGAAATATTTAACTAGCTTAAATGTCTCCCCAAAGCAGTCATCTTCAGCAGCTACAGGACCAGTGCTAATATCAAAATTTGTTTGTAAAAATAGAGAAAATTAAATAATGAGAAATAAACCAGAAATAGTAAACGAGAAATTTAAATTTGCAAGGATGCTATGGCATAAGTAGAGGCCATCTTTGCATTAACTGCAGGACTAAAAGGAATAAGTTTTATATCCACATTTAACTTGCTATATAATGCTAGACAGGTTGTTTAATTTCAGTATCTCAAATTTCACACATAAACTATGCAGAGTGAAAGCTAAGGCTGAATATTTGCTTACCACTTTGAGATCTTTGGATATAACAGGTAAGATAACACATAAATAACTCCTTATGGACATCACAATCCATAAATATGCAGCATTTCAAGACCAATCCTTTGGCCTGATTGTGTTATTTTTTAGTGTCTAGACAGGTCAGTGCAAATTTATAGTAAAAATGCAGCTTTTTAGATCTTGGATTTGTTTTGGTTGTTTGGCTGTTTGATTGGTTTGGTATTCTGTATAAAAAAAAGTTTGTCCAGAAACTTAATGCAGGAAGTGCATTAAGTGTGTATCTTTCTACTGAAAGTGTATTAAGTGCATTAAGCGTATATCTTTCTGTTGAAGATGGTCGCTCTTTCTATGGGTTTTCTGAAAAATATGAACTATTCTACAGGGTCAGGGCCAGAAAGTTTTGCACTTGAAAGGATTCAAATCTATCTATCTAAGATGCAGCATTCCTCATAAGTGAATATTTCTAAGACAGTAAGTTGTCCATCCTTTATTTCTCACCTATTTGTAGCTTCTTTTATGTTTCTACCTCCAAGAGTGATAATGGATAGTGACACCAGTCTAACTCGGCTGCAAACATCATGCTTATGAACTAGGCATCAGTAAGAAATGGTCTCGGCTTTAAGCCAGGAAATAGTCATCTGAAGGCTGTTTGCCAAATGAATTTCAGCAGTTGGTGAAGGTTTTTCTTTTCGTTATTGTTGTTTTGCAAATACAGATACCATTTGCTGAAGCAAGGTCTTTCAGTAGGAGCTTTAAGTAGGAAAAATCAGCGTATTTCAAACAAATTGCAGCGAGCAGCTAGGGTTTTGGTCATTACCAGCTTCAAATTGTCACAAAGTTGGACTCTTTGCAACCTAAGAGCTTTCAACAAGGAATGTCTTTGGGAGTTTATAATTAGGGATGATGTAACTGCATTTTTTGCCATCAGGACATTAATATTTCCTAGGCACCTACAACTGTCTATTTGTGGACATAACCAGAAGTGTCTCAGCTTGGCTGGGCTGGGTAACTGTGGATGTAGTTTAGTTCTCATGGCCTAAACTCCAAAAGAACTGCAAAACTTGATTTCCCAATGTGCATTGAATGAGAGACTTAAACAACATATAGTTGGGATTTACTAGAGGATTGTGCTCTGCACAAAACATTGACTGATACTTTCCCTTAAAATACTTAGGGAAGAAGGTGCCCTGTTACAGCCCTCAGTTATTCAGCTTTATGATGAAAGAGGATCTGGAGCCTGGAGTCCCAATCACAGGGATTTCATGAGGTCAAGAGGCATGATTTGCACATCAAGCTCTTCACAGACAATCCTCTAATGGCACAGCTTTGGTGGGTTCCTTCTACTTTTCAATACAATTTGGTTAAGAAGAAGCCACTAAGTAAGACAGTCTTGCAAGCGGGGACAATCAGCTGGCTTTGGAGAAAATCCTAAGTTACAGTCCTTGATTTATGGCTAATTCCAGAACTGCCTGTGGCTAATTCCAGAACTGCCTGTGTTGTATTAAAGAGAAAAAAAAAAAAAAAAAAGAACAATCCTGGAGTCGTGCAGGCGTATTTTTGCCCTCTAGTCACCCACAAGTTTTGAATGAAAGATCTTGAATAGGAGAGGATTAAGACCTGTAAATCCTAAGCAAAGAGTTACCTACTCAGAACATTTTGTAAAGCTCTGATGTCCTAAAAAAAACCCTAGAATTTGAAACACTTTTGCTCCATACATTCAGCTGGCATGGTAGAGCTATGTTTAGCTGTAGTGCAACCTCTAAATCCCTTTCCTTGGAAAAAACATTCAATATTCTTCTATGTTATAGAAAGAACATATATATTCATGTCTGTGGCTGACAAACTGTTCAAACAGTTCTCCGAACTGTTCAAACCCCACTAGCAGGAATATAAAAATCCTGTCCAGCAGGACTGATCAATACAAACAGCCTAGTTCCTTCCACATCATTTCATACAGTTGCTAAATATTGCACAATGCTGATGTTTGAAATAAAAATTGAGAAACACACAACATCCCTCGATCGATCAAATATATCCCTCAGATCATCAGCCAGATAAATTTGTTCATTACAGACAAGTCTCTAGATAGATAGCATGATAGCTAACATTGGTCTGCAGGCAGTTAGCATGTAGATAAATCTGTATTCGGGCAGTTTATAAAAAAAAAAAAGTTTTAAAAATATTTTAAAAGCATCATTGGATATTATTTTATTGCTTTCCACCTGACCTGAAAACTCAATGAAGAAAAAATGCAGGAGCTAATAATATATATTTCTATTTATATATTGATCTAGTTTTTAAATGAAATGACTATAAAAATGTTAACAACAAAAATGAGTAATAGATTTGTGCATCTGAGTAAGAAGAGAAATACTTAACATTGATCCAAATACTGAGGCACTTCTACGGTGGCTGAAAGAAACAGTGAGGAATGCAGAACCAGAAAGGCCTGAACATTTCAGCTGCCAATGCAATATCCATCCTCCTCACCAGGATACACAGCTGTGAATCTGGTCCCAGCCTAGATTGCTGTTCTAGATGATGGAGTTTCTATGCTCTCTTTGGAAAGGATACACAGCTCAGCAAATTGCGATATTAGCAATTACATGTCATCCCTTAACTGGTAGTATAAGAGAAGACCTAATATGCCTCATTTTAAACTTCCTTTTCAATATTACTGCCTCTTTACCCTTTACACTATCATAAATTATTTCCTCTTTTGTAGGTATCAGTATGACCGAAATAATACACTATCATAAATTATTTCCTCTTTTGTAGGTATCAATATGACCGAAATAACTTTGTATATTGTCACTACCCCACCCAAATATAGCTTAGTCCAGGAAAGATTTTCACCTTTTTCTGTCTGTGTTTCCAGTGACATCATTGTTTTCTACATACACAGTATATATTGAGGTGTTTGCTAAATTAAAGATTTATGATCTCCTGAGATGACACAGGATTGTAGCTAGGCAGGACACTAAGAAATGCGCTCATTTAATACATTTTCTGGATATTTTTGTTGCTTTTCTCCAAACTTTTTTCAAAGTCTGAACTCCAGTCTGAACTGAAGGCAGAGGTCTAATTTTGGTTTCATCATAACTAAATGACAAACAGCTTTTTATTTCCATGCTGACAGGTAGCTTTAATTTGCTTGGGAAGAGCTTAGAGATATATTACTACAGCTTTTCAAAAAAAAAGTCTTAAACTGATTATTGCCTTCAATATATGGGCTGAAATGTCACTCACTTTTTCTTTGTTCTTTCTCTTTTTTTTTCTTTTTACTTTTATTATATTGCTAATCTCTTGCTATATTCCAATCCATTTCTGTGCTTTATGTTCTAATTTGTCCATTCCAGTGACTATCATTTTTTAAGGATTTTTATTTTTTAATTAAAACACTTGTTATAGTTCTAAAATATGCAATTTTCCTAATGAATTTTCCTAATACAAACTGCAGCAAGAGTTTTTTTGTGTGTAAAGTCACATTTAATATGAAACTGCCTACACATTTTACTACAAGGATACTTAACATTTATTCAATTTATGTAGCGTTTTACTCATCACTTAAAAAATGGGTTGAATGGTGAATTGATTTTTTTTTCAAAATAATTATCATTACAATAACATAACATAACCTGCTAAATACAGCAGGGCCTCTACAAATGTGGAACCCAACAAGACAGTGGTTCAGAACATTGGCATGCTGGAACATTGTGTCTTCTCACCCATTCACCACCTTGTAGTAAAAGATTTATTTTGTCCCTCTTTATGTCCTTTACAAAATCATGACTTTAGAGTAAGTTATGGTTTTGAAAAAACACAGTTAGTTATGGATTGCTGCTCAACTTGTCAAAACAACTCAAGGCAAATGAAGCCTAACCATGGTGAAATATTGGCTTGCTTCATCATAGTACAAGCCTATATATAACCACAGATGAAACTGAAAGATGATAATTGAATGTCAAAGCTTTCTGCTATATACAGGGATCCGAGACTTGGTCTCCAACACAAACTTAAATATCTTTAGCTGAATATGATCTCGATCAATGTCTTGTCAAGAAAAAGTACTATGCTGCTGAAAGATCCCTTGTCCTCTACCTGGCTCAGGTGTAGAGTTCTGAACATAGATATCTGTGCCTAAAATAATAAATTCGTAAGTCCCATTTAGCTATCACCCAACAGAGACCTGCTTAAAGCTGCTTTGAAGCAGCTCAGTGGTGTCGCCATTCCTTTAAGCTTCAGCTCTGCTGGATCCACAAACCAGAACTTCTTTCTTGGACCTGAGCTACAAGCAAAATAATATTCTCAGAAAACAAATTCCACAAGATTTGGTGGTAACCTACTTTTGCAATGATAACTTATTTTCAGTATAAATCTGTAGCATTCTCTCATCCCTACTGAGTTCTGGATTAACACATTTGCCCCCAAAATATACAACTGATTACTTATTGCAAATTCCTCTTTAAATATGTTAGCTGCTGGACTGGACTTTGAACTTTTGTTTGCCCCTGGGTTTGAGGCATGGAAGATATTTCTTCAAACTTGAAGGCGCTCACAGCTAGATTCATAAAGCTTTAATGAAACTGAAGCCTCCCATACTTGAAGAATTCCCTCAGTAGAAGTCTCTGGCTCTTTATAGAGCTGTTTACTATGAATGGCAAGCTGATCTCTAAATACACTTCATGAAAACAACATCCCAAGCAAGCTAGAATTTGTATTTTTGAATTAAACCTGACAAGATAAAAAGGCAAATAAGCTCAAAGAAGACTATGTTTTAACAACAATGTGTGCCCGGGTCTGCTAGATGAGGACAATTCTACCATGTACCCAGGACTGAAACAGACATAGAGGCTTCAAAGTTGTTAACGATTTCTTTCAAAAATTATAAAGCAAAGTGTAATAGCAGTTTATTCCTCCAGAGACTCTGAGCTTGCCTCTTCACATCTCTCTTTTTTTTCCAGTCAGAAAGGGAGAGAGAACTAAACATTTTAAAAGCCTGATTATACAATAAGAAAATAGAAATTGTCTGCAGAGACATTTTTACTGTCTTCACATTATGGAATGAAATGCCAGAAAAGAGCCATTAATATAGTATATCCAGCATTAAAAATAATTGTGTGACAGTATTGCATCTACTGTAAAAATGTTAATAAAGAGCTGCAGTATCATCATAAAATAAAAAAATACTACTTAACCTGGCAATTAACAATAATAATTAATACAAAATAGTTATAGTATCTTGCTTAACTCCCATTATTAGTAAAGATCTCTGAGAGAAAAGCAAAGAAACAAAAAAGCTTAAGAAAGTGTTTAGAGTGAAATAAGAGCAACCATATTTTGAAGTCAAAGCCCATAGTGGATGTTGACTCATATCAGAGCTGAGTCATAAATCTACAGAAATATTATTCTATACTACAGCAAGGTTTAGATCATTTCATACCTGCTTATGTAGCTCATACACAAGGAAAATTAATAATGAATATTGAATTAATGTAATCTGTAGGAGTAGATGCTCATGCTGTATTGCCAGTGTATAAAGAAAGTTGAATTCTTACTAAAAAAGCCATATTTTTCTGTATACTTCGTGATGTAAAGGTACAGCCTTCAAAAATCATGGGCAAATGAGTGTCTCAGATGTGCAGTTAGGAAGACTGACATCCTCTGAAAGCAATGAATCTCCTATATATAGCTAGCTTCGTTCAGGATACTTTCTTGTCTTTTACAAGGATAAGAACAGGACGGAGAGATTAATTTCTCCTTCAATACTCAAGAGCATTCACAGGGAAATGTCTGGAGTGTTGCTCTTCTGCAAAGAGGGGGTCCATGTCTGCTAGAAGATGCTGTTATCCTGAGCAATTGTATGAAGGCTAGACATAGTCTTTATAATAAAGGCCAACAGGAGACACCAGAGATTTAGATTTCTAGCAGTTTTCCACACTGAATCAAAACAAATTTATAACGAGGAAAGATAATGTTAACAAACTGCTGTTTGCTTTTTTTTTTTGTTGATTCTGGAGGTAGAGAACTTATATCATCTTCTGAAATGACAGTGCAGCCATTTAACTGAGCTGCAGCCAGTAACTCTGAAGAGTAACCCTAGCACAGTTCTCAGTTAAAATTGCAGTAGATTGTGTTCAGCCACAGAGCATCAACATCACAGACTATGGTGATAGTTTTAGGTACTGAAAGTTCAGTGGGAGCTTTACACTGACTGCATTTCCATTTTTGTGGATTTTAGATATATGAAGAGCTGTAGTGACATTTGATACTCCCTCTAATAAAATGTTGTGAATTTGTAGATTAATATAAATTGAAAGAGTCCTCTGAAGGTCATCTAATCAAATCTCTGCTTAGAGCATGCACAAGTTTCCCAGCAAAACCACGAATGGTTCCAAGAATGGAACATGTCTGCACAACATGTTCCAGAATTTAACTACTCTCATGATGAGAGTCAAATCAAATTTTCTGTATGTATAGCAATTTGCTTCCATTACCTCTAGTACTATCATTGTGCATCTCTGAGAAGAGTATTAGTCTAATGCAGTTCTTTCAGGCTCTGTTTGTACATCACATACTCCATCTCCCTTTTCCGTGTTGCACATGTTTGGGTACAGGCATTTGAGATGTATCCCCAGATATGCACTTTTCAGAGGGAAATGAAAGAGCTTCCCTAAACATGGTAATCCCTAGACACCTCCTCATCTCCATGCCTTCTCTTTTCTTTCAGGTTATCATAACCATTTTCTACTCAACCTAGTTTAATGCCTTCCTCACTAAATTTTCAAATATGTTGGCAAAGATACTCTTGCCCCACTTTATTGGGGATGGGATCCATTTGACAGCAGCCTCATTGCCTAGAGAGTATCACAACCATCCAAGCCAAAGCCTTGTCTACAAAGCCAGCTATTCAGCAAGACCCAGAGGAAGGTCCATCTTCTACTCAAACCTTTTCCCTTTGCCAGCAGAATTGGGAAGAACAACACCAATAACCCCTGGGTTCTCTTGCTCTGCACTCTCACACCCGGAGCTCTGTAGCTACTCTTATGTCCACTCTTGGCAGCAGCACTGATACCCACACTGATGAGCAGCAAGCAGGGATTGACCACGGGCTGGACAAGCTCTGAAATACTGTAGATCTGAGCTCCATCAAGCTGCAAACCACCAAAAACATCAATTTATAGAAGGAGTCTCCAGGGATTATCAATTACCTTTTCCTCTTGGTATGTATATTGGATTCAGACTCAGCTAGCTCTGTAGCCTCCTTTAACACTTCCTCCTCACCTCTTCTGCATCTCCTGGTGACTCAGCAGCTCAAACAGCACTCCTCTTTGGGTGAGACAATCATTGCCCCCAACCCTAGTGCCAGCAGTGATGTCGCTTACCTGTGTAGCTTGCCTTGGAGACTCCCTCTGGGCTGGCACCTGGAGGTGCACTAGCACCATCACTGCGCTGAACATTTCTGCACCCTTTCGTTACCATGTTGGTTGCAACAGCTACAAAGTCTCTGTTTTCTGTGCCCCTGCCAATCCATACAGCTGTTCCCCAAGCACCAAATCACGAGATAGTCAACAGGACTTAGCTGTTACAGTTGGTAGAAGAAAAAACCTTTAGAAGCTACTCCTTAGCATGGGCACCGGCCTGTCAGAAAATGCAGCTTCCAGATGTTCCCTGATGTCCAAGTCTAGAAACAGCTGTGACAACTGGTAATTGCTTTGTGGCATCTCAACCTCAAAATAACTCACAAAATAAAAATCATAACAATAGAAAATTAAAGCTAGTATTGACTGTGCTGGAAATTTCTTTCTTTTTTTAAAAATTTATTATTAGCTATGATAAAGCTAGAGCAAAAGTGCTATTGCTTGATGAAAAGCAAACCATGACTGCTTTGGAAAACTTGCACATTTTTCTTTCTCCATTTTATGGTAGCCATGATTTCTTGGGGAAAGAAAGTCAGGGATTCAAATTATTTTAACAATTTGTAACTATTTATATATTTACAGCAAGCACTCTGCAAGGGTTCCCAAGTGCCTTCCAGAATAAATAGGTCATCATGAATATTGTTGCTGATAAAGAACAATTTTTATAATGTTGTTCAGTTAAAGGCTTAGCTATGACATCTAGGAAAAATCCATCTTGTTTGACATGAGTTGGGCAAAAACATAATACAGAGATATGCATGTAGAAGTATGACTATTTAAAGATAAACTCTTGGAAGTAGTTAAGGTTATTGAAGCAGTATTTAAAATATTTTCAAAGCCAGAATACTTGTAGGTACTCAGTGATAGGCCACAAAAAGTGACTTTGCCTGTGCTTTAGCATGGCTTGATGCAGATCAGCTCTGAAGCCAGTGCCATTTACCTATTTTTGCATGACATCATTGTGCTAAAAATGTCTATTGAGGAAATAGGCTTTCTTAGCTGAATTACCAAACCTATATTAACAGATTTAAACAGTATCTGGAGCAGTGTCTAGAGCTCACATCCAGTATGTTCAGATCATGAGGGCACCAAACTGGAGCTTGAAACTAACCGTGAAAACAGATCATAATAAGTTTTTCATTATTTATGTCAGACTGAAATTTGTAGAACTGTGGTTGTGAAAAGTAATTTGATGGCTTGCAGGCACCCCCATGCACCACTATATATCTATGCACGTGTCAGTATCACAAACTTAGATAAGGAGAGAGCACTTAGGCAGTTTGTTAAATTCCCTGGAGCTTTATTAATTTAAAACAAATGAGAACTATGCTTGGCCCACTCCTGAACCCTTAAATGTCATTTGAAGGGAAAAACAAAATAACTCAGCCTTAAGACATTATTTAAACTTTTTGTTTGTTTGTTTGTTTTTACTAAGAACCAGTAAAACACAAGGAGATGAGGAGCCCCAGGACATCTTGCTTATTCCCCGAGGCACACCTCTGGTGTCTAACGGCACAGAATTACTTGCAATGTATCCAAGACAACACATTTGAAAATTCTGCCATTAAAGCTCAGTACTGAATGGAACTAGGCAGTCAGCACAGTAATTTGCTCAGCTTTTTCTGAATTACAGTAGCAGGAATACAGTACTGCAGTTATGACCCTATCACAGCCCTTGATTGGAGAATACTGGCATTGGAGTTTTTAAAGGCTTTTTCCAGCATATCATTGACTTGGATGATATGTATATATTCTAGAACTACAATTTGTGTATGCAGTATTGTTGTCTAATTTGCACTTCCTGCATGGATGAAAGCATTTGGCTCTGACCTCCCAGTCTACCTAAGAGTGCACACGAAGAACAGTAATACAAGTCCTGGAGTGTCTTTCTGCTATAGTATATGAGCAGGCAGAAATAAAAGAATGTCTGCCAGTCTATATTTTTTATCATTCTTTTGACAGATTGGTGAAATATTTTAACACTAGGGATAAATACTACCTTAGGTATGGAACTTACAGAATAATGCAATTCCTCCTGAGCCAATTTTCTGGCTTCCTGTAACTCTGGACAAAGAAACAATAAAATTTCAAGGACTCAGCGTACGAAAAATATATTAACAATAGAATGGTCTAACTTGATGGGATCAACACACTCGAGAGTATCAGGGACAATGCAGCAAGGCCCACTGTTGATTGCTTCAAAGATACTGGCTTGCAAAGCACAAAAAAATTTACTGTCAGTGTTGAAAAGGGACTTGGAGCCTATTCTATAATTCCAGGAAGAGAAATAATGTAAATAAAGTTAGAGTGCTATAAGGATCTTAGCATAAATTTAAAGCTATTGATTAAGACATAGTTCTTTTGAAGTCCATTTACTGACAATTTATGCATAGTATATGTCAAAATAAAAATTTAGGTTTAGAAAGAGTGAACACGTTAACAATAAATAAGACAATTTCTCCACATGGGTAAAGATTTAGGGAAGAAACAAACAAGCAATAATGTCCTCACTTTTGTTCCCTATGGATGTTTCTACTCATTAAAAATGGAGAAATGAACTCTCATTAAAAATGGAGAAATAGTCTAGGGAAAAAAATGAATTAGTACATACCACAAATCAAAAAGATAAACCTTGAAGCTCCAAAAAGATGTTATTCTATATAGCTGCCTCTGGCCAAAATAAAAGGACAGTTAATTTTTTCTCTATATTTGATAAAAATTACTCTTGAGATGTTCTTGAGATGATCTCCCTGTTGCTGGCAGCAATATAGAAAGAAACAGGAGGATGCAGTCCCTCAACACATGGCTCCGTGGCTGGTGTCATCCACACCACAACTTTGGTTTTTTCAGCAACAGGAAGCCTTACACGGCACCAGGCATGATGGCATCAAATGGGATTCATCTTTCCCAAAGGGGAAGCGGGCCCTGGGTCATGAGCTAGCAGGGCTCATCGAGAAGGCTTTAAAATCCATTCAAGGAGGGAGGGCGGTATCTTGAAGAAGGGGATGGCCTGTCATGCCACGCACATCAGCCTGTCTCCAGAGCGCGGGGCAGAGTGCTCAGGGAGATGTCACTGCTACCATGAGCAGGGCCAGGAGCAGGGGGGCTTCCTGCGGTTCCGTCCCAGCGGCCCTGGCCTGTGGGACTGTTGGGATCAAGGGGAGGGTGAGACTGGGGAAGAAAAAGCACTCTGAACTGCCGCTGCACAGTGCATAAATGTTTATTGCACGTTTTCTGCACTGACCCTTATGAGAGGAACACCAAGCTCAGCGCGGGGCTGGTTAGCGGTGTCTCTGCCCTGGCACTGAGCTTTCCGGTGTCCTGCAGCTGCTTATCCTGGCTGCAGGATGAATTTGTGCACCACAGTCAGGGGCCAGTCCAAATGGGGCTCCCTGGGGACGAAGTCAAGGAGCTCATCGTGCTCCCCACCCAGCCCCAGGAACACCACATGGCGGCGAGCAGGAATGGGCCGTGAGCACCTGGGAGCGAGAAGGCAGGTCAGAAGGGGGTCTGGGGCTGCCCAATGTCCCCAGCAGGAGGCCCTGGCACTGCCGGGCCCAAGGAAACCCGACCCAACTCTCGGCCTCCTGTCTCACCCTGCTCCTGCCTGTAGGACCAAGCCAGCGCTCCAGGACAGCCCTGGGTAGGGCAGGGCTGGGTTCCACTTACCCTTCCAGACCCCTCCCTCCAGGCTCCTCCGGGAGCTCAAAAGGGCACATGGAGTCTGTGGGAAAGGAGGTGAGAGGCCGTCAGCACCGTGGGGCAGCCCCTGCACAACCCTGGCCAGCAGAGGCAGTCGGGGTGCTGGCCAGGAGCCACTGCTGGGGCTGCGCTTGGGGACAGGACTGCCCACCTCGGGGGGTGAACATCATGGCCACCAAGAAGACTGCGAAGGTGCAGTAGGCCGAGAGAATGCCCAAGATGGAAACAAGCACAAGGCTCAGGGCCAGGAGCTCGCACACGGCTCTGCTGACTGTTGGTCTGATCACCTTCCTAGGAGTGAATCTAGTTCCCAAATAGTGTGATCAACTGTAAGCTCAACTCTGGCAGTATTGGATTCACCGAGAGTCTGCTGACCATTGGTCCGATCGCCCTCCAAACAAGTGGTTGGGTTCACGAATAGCACAATTTATTCAAATGCAACATTTGGAAAACAGGTTTCAGATGTCAGTATAGGAAATTCTTTACTACAGTGTGGTGTTCTTAGCTAGTGCCTAGTGTACAAATGTGCAATCATCACTTACACAGAAGATGGTAGAGGGCTCTTAAATCTTGAGGAGTCTCCTCAGGCAGTGTCCTGCCCTGAGGGGAGGAAAGGGGTTCAGCCTGTTGACTGATCCAGAAGTTACAATGGAGTCTTCCCTCTCTCTTCTTCCTTATTTCTTCCTCCTCCATTGTTACCACCCCATTCTTCCTTCCTTGTTCTTACCCCATTCTTCCTTCCTCGTTCTTACCCCATTCTTCCTTCCTACTATATCCCTCTTTAGTTCGTCTTTTATACATTTTCTTTTACATTTAGGTGGAGCTTGAGTGACTGTAGACATACTTACTATCATTATTCATTGATTTTAAAAAGTCTCCCAAGTTAATCGAAAATCTAGAGAGCATGCTCAGTGGGATGGGGTTGTGTATTGGTATTATAATGAGATTAGAAGGAGGAGAATTTTGAGCAAAGCCTATCAGAAGGAACTGATCTGCCACCATTGCTGGCCCAGCAGCAGACATAACACTATGCAGCTTATCACCTGTATGGTACAATCAGGTTGCCACCTCTGCAGGGAGTACAACAGAGTTTGGCCTCAGTGTCTTCACTCCTCTCTACCCTCCATTCACTCATCGTCTGCATGGCACCATCATCCCCTCCGCAGGGAAGCCAACAAAGTTAGGCCACGCTGTCTCCGTTCCACTTCGCTCTTCATTTACTCTTATTACTATGTGCTAGGAGGGCAGATTGTGTTGCCAAGGGAATCATGGAGAAGTAGATTCTGCACGTAGCAGCCATCCTGGAAGTGGTAACTGCCTCTCACCTAAAGCAAGCCTCTCTAATGCCATAACTTCTGTTAGGCTCTATTTTTCTCTAAGTTCCCCTTTCTCCAGCAATTCCTTCACATCAAGAAGACCATGAGATTGCAGCAGGCTGTAGGAATGTCCAAGATGGAAATGAGCATGAGGCTCAGGGTCATGAGCTGGCACACGGCTCTCACACGAGACTCCAGGTCACCAAGATGATGGGGCCTCGCATGCAGTTGGCGCTGAGCTCTGCACCCAAGTCCTGTTTGCAGAGGAAAACATGGCCCAGCTTGTGTGAGTGGCCCTAGTAGTGACGCACAAGCCCCCCAGTTACTGCTGTCAGGCAGCAGCACCACAGTCCTGCCCACCCACTGCACCCGCTCCTGTCCCCAGACCGTCTGCTCTGGGCTCACGCTCAGGCCTGGCTTCTGCACAGGGAGAAAACCCAACAAGAAGAAAGAAATCACCTCAAAGATGATGAGAGGAAATCAGAAAGAGAAGGGTGCCCTGCACTCATTGGGTGCCCTCCCTGGCACCCAAGCAGCGGCTGGAGGCTCTTGGGAGATCGTGAGGGGAGGGAGCCCTGGAGCAGCTCTTACTCTGCGGCCTCACTCCTGGACCGCAGGGTCAAGTCTTTGCCAGCTTACTCATATGATTGCTCACCAATGAGCAAAGTGATCCAGGGCCACCCCAGCACCACCTTTATAATGGCCTGGGATTGTGGTGTCATGGCCATAGCCCTGGGCCTGGTGACACCACAGGAATGGGATTCAGATGTGATGGCAACATCATGGCAGTGTCCCTGACCCTGGTGACACCCAAGGACTGGGAATAAGCTGGGATGCAGACATCCCAGCAACACCCCTGGGCCTGGTGATAACCCTGTGCTGCGCTGACACTGTGACCACTCAAACACCAACACTGCCCAGCACTGCAAGGGGAAGACCAAGGTGGCTCTGGCAGTAGATCCCCAGAGGCACCTAAAACCTGTCACAGCCAAGACCATGTGCAGGCTGTGGCCTTTGCCTGGCAGTGACAGACTCTGGTGCCCGGCCTTGCAGGGAGGGAAGGCCAGCACGGATGTGTCTCCAAATGCTTTGCTTCGCAAATAGGTCCTGTGCCCCTGAGAATTGTCTCTTCTTGCAGACTCCATCCAAGGAATGACCTTCGGGCTGGAACATGATGCACTCAATATCTGCTTCCCGATCCTCCCTGGCCCAGTAGTTACTGGGAGTGTGCATGATCAAAGAATCACTGAACCACTGAATGGTTGAGGTTGGAAGGGACCTCTGGAGATGAGGTCCCCCATTGCTCCAGCAGGGTCACCTACAGCATGTTGCCCAGTACTGTGTCCAGACAACCCTTGACTATCTGCAAGGAAGGAGTCTCCACGTGCTATCTGGACACCTCTCCTGTTCTCCACAGCCTTCCAAAGATGTTGAAGAATGAACTGGCAGTAACATCTGCCAGCTCTCACAGCACTACTGGGTGAACCTCCTTTTGGCCCATGGATTTGTGGATGTCAAGTGTACCTATCCATCGAATGATGCCTGAAGCCTGGAGAGGGAAAATGGCATAATATGAGAACTACTGAAGGCTCACAGAGCCAAGTTACAGCTGCCCCAGCTAGAAAGAGAGGCATATTGGGTGCCCACATCAAATGCCTCTATGTAAATGCATGTAGCATGGGGAATAAACAAGGGGAATTGGAGATACACATGCAATTGCAAAGCCATGATCTCACTGCAGTTACTGAGACGTGGTGGGACAACTCTCATGCCTGGAATGTGACCACAGATGGCTTTGGGCTTTTAGGAAGGACAGGCCAGGAAGGAAGTTGACCTTTACATGAGAGAGCAACTGGAATGTTGCTGTCATTCATCCTCCCCATAACATGGGGGAGATGAAGCACGAGTCAAGAACCTGTGGGTGAGTATTAAAGGGCAGGCCATCAGGGGCAACACTGCGGTGGGCCTTTCCTACAGGCCTCCTGACCAGGAAAAGGAAGTGGATGAGGCCTTCTACAGGCAGCTGCAGGTACTGCCTCAAACCACAGGCCCTGGTCCTTAAGGGGGACTTCAACCATCCTCATGTCTGTTGGGATGACCACACAGCTAGGAGCTGAGAGTCTGCAGAACTTTGCAGATAGCTTCTTGATGCAAGTGGTAGATGAGCCAACAAGGAGAGGGGCGCTGCTAGACGTAGTACTGACAAACAGGACAAAAAGATCTAGCTGGAAATGCTAGGGGCAGTCTTGGCTGCAGCAGCAATAAAATGCTGGAATTCATGATCCTGCGAGGAGGAAGCTGGGCAAGAAGTAGGATTGCAACCCTGGGCTTCAATAGAGCTACCTTTGACCTCTTCAAGGATGGAGGTCGAGGAGAGTTGGCTAATGTTCAAAGACCACTTTCTCCAAGCTTATGATCGGTTACAGGAAAGAAGTTGAGCAAGGGAGGCAAGAGACCTATGTGGATGGGCAAGGAGCTGTTGAGGAAACTTAATGTGAAAAAGAGCATGTAAATAATGTGGAAGAAGGGCAAGACAACATGGGAAGAATATAGGGACATTGTCAGAGAATGAAGGAGTGCACCAAGGAAGGCCAAGGCCCATTTCTAATTAAAGTTAGTGAGAGATGTCAGGGGCAACAGGAAGGGCTTAAGCAAATACATCAGCAGCAAGAGGAAGACTAGGGAAAATGTTAGTCCGGTTCTGAATGGGGACGATGCCTTGATGACAAAGGATGCAGAGAAGACAGAACTACTAAATGCCTTCTTTGCTTCTGTCTTTACTGCTAAGGCCAGCCCCCATGAACTACAGAGCCTCAGGACACAAGAGAGAGAACCAGGAGAGAGGTGGGCTTTCCAATGGTGAAGGAGGATGGGTTTAGGGATTATTTAGGCAAACTGGATATCCATAAGTCTATGGGCCCAGATGGGATGCACCCAAGAGTGCTGAGGGAACTAGCAGGCATCATTGCTCAGCCACTCTCCATCATCTTTGGGAGGTCAAGGAGGGTAGGGGAGGGGCCTGAGGATTGGAAGAAAACCAATGTCACTCCAGTCTTCAAAAAGGGCAAGAGAGAGGAAGCAGGAAACTATAGGCGGGGCAGCCTCACCTCTGTCCCTGGAAAGGTGATGGAACAGTTCGTCCTAGAGGCCATCTCTAGGCATGTGAAGGAAGAGAAGGTGATAAGGAGTATTGGTAGAGGGGTGGATGTTGTCTTCCACAAGGCTTTCAACACCGTCTCCTATAGCATCCTCATAGAGAAGTTCAGGAAGTGTGGGTTAGGTGATTTAATAGTGAGGGGGATTGAGAACTGGCTGGATGGCAGAGCTCAGGGGGTTGTAATAAATGGGGCCAAGTCAGGTTGGAGGCCTGTGGCAAGTAGTGTCCCACAAGGGTCAGTACTGCACTTGGTGCTCTTCAGCTTGTTCATCAATGACTTGGATGAGAGCACAGAATGCGCCCTCAGCAAGTTTGCAGATGACATCAAACTGGGAGGAGTGGCCAACACTCCAAAGGGCTGTGCTGCCATTCAGAGACCTAGACAGGATGGAGAGTTGAGCAGAGAGGAACCTCCTGAGGTTCAACAAGAACAAGTGCAGGGTCCTGCACCTGGGGAGGAATAACCCCAGGCACCAGTACAGATTAGGGATTGACCTGCTGGAAAGCAGCTCCACAGAGAGGGATTTGGGAGTCCTGGTTGACAACAAGTTAATCATGAGTCAGCAATGTGCCCTTGTGGGCAAGAAGACCAATGGGAGCCTGGCCTGCGTCAGGAACAGCGTTGTCAGCAGGTGGAGGGAGGGGATCCTCCGCTTCTACTCAGCTCTGGTAAGGCTGCACCCGGAGTATTGTGTACAATTCTGGGCTCCCCAGGGCAAGAGGGACATGGAGCTTCTAGAGAGCGTCTAGCGTAGACTGACAAAGATGACTAAGGGACTGGAGCATCTGTTATATGAGGAAAGACTAAGCAAGCTGGGCCTGTGTAGCCTGGAAAAGAGAAGACTGTGGGGGGAGCTGGTAAGTATCCATCCTGAGGGATGGATGAAGGGAGAATGGAATCAAACTCTTCTTGATGTTGGAGAGTGATAGGACAAGGGTAATGGATGCAAGTGGAAACAGAGGAAGTTCCATCTCCATATGAGGAAGAACTTCTTTCCTGTGAGGGAGACAGAGCCCTGGAACAGGCTGCCCAGAGAGATTGTGGAATCTCCTTCTCTGGAGATCTCCCAAACCCTCCTGGATCCCACCCTGTGCCACGTGCTCTAGGTGACCATGACCGAGCAGGGAGATTGGACTAGATGACCTCTAGAGATCCCTTCCAACCTTAACCATTCTGTGATTCTGTGATTTGGCATACATTATAATGCCCTATAAGTTGAATGAATACACAGCACTGTGAAAAACATGGATTTGCCTCAGTTTACTCTCAGGAATGGGTCTGTAGTTTTATAGAATTTGCATTTGACATAAACATATTTTAAGTTGTAGAACAGTCTATGATATTAAAAAAAACTTTCTACATAGCGATGGTTCTTATGAAGAAATTTCAGAAGTTAGTATAGTGTAGAAATGGACTAATAAAACACTACTATATGTTCATCCATTCTTATTTCAACAAAAGATTTATTTATCAATTTGTTTGCTAATCCTATGAGCAAAGCACCACAGCCCATAAACAACTATTGGCTTTAGAATATGATTCATTCAACCAAGAGGAGTGGGAACTCTTGCTGTACAGTTTTATAGTCTATGTTCATTTTCATTTAATGCTAAACTTTGAAAGTAATCCTGTGATATCTAATTTGGGAATAACAGGCCATGAGTTACAATAACTCAGCAAAATATGTGCTAGCTGGATTCTAAGTTAGCCCAGCAAACTATTTGTTTGTATGAAACAACATAAAAGGTGTTTATATAATCCTATAGTAAACAGCTAAAATGGAGTATGAGAAAAAAAAAAAAGGAAATCTCATCTGAGTTACTTGTCAGCTCTCACAATACATAGTTGAACACCTATTTCTAGGTCTGTAATTCTTTTGGTGAGCATATGATAGTCTTATGAAGAATAGTTAAAGATTAAGTGTATCTCTAAGAAAGGAGTTAATTTACAGACATGAGCTGTTCCTCAATTCAGCTAACTCAGCTCAGACAACTAGGTCAGCCAGTAAACAGAAATTCCCTGATGTCCAGTTAGGGATGTGGTCATAATCAAATGGGAAAAACAAATCATTCTGAAATTGTACCTATAACTATTTAGAGAATCTACCAAATGTATTAAAAAATCGTAGACTTCTGAAAGCCAGTTTTAACTGTTTTCTCCACATCAAAAATTGTTTCTCAATAAGACAGTATTCCAGCATAAGGCTTGTTGAAATGAAGAATTAAGAAAAAGCAAAGTTTCTATACCTATCAGATACAGCAATATTATAGGCATCTAAATGTTATTAGAGTAAGCAACAAAAAATGAGCCAAGGGGAATGATTTTCATTTCATAGATTCATACTTCAACCTGCTGTTCTTTAAGGACAGTGATAACAGAGTCTAAGGCTGACTGCCTTTTCCATGCTTTGTATTACCTGATTCAAGTGTAGCTTGCAACAAAATTCATACTGGATTATTTTTTAATATCCTTAAGAAAATGTCATTAATAGCAGTATGCTTAAAATAGGTTGAATGTGAAAATGTGATTATATTTCTTGCTTCGAAGAGCAATAGATGTTCTTCATCAATCCTTCATTAAAATAATAGTCCTTCATTAAAAGGGCAAAATCTCTTAATACATTCAAAGAACCATGACAAGAAAAGTTTCTTATCTGTTTAATCAGAATGATTTAATTAATTAATTTAATTAATTTCTAGGTAAAGCAACCTGTCATGAATTTTGTAATAGTGTTACAGTTGATGTCAGCTTGTTTTAAGTAGCAGAGCAAATGAGCAGTATAGTGAAATTAAAAAGAAATTCTCACTAGTTTCATGACTGCCCAGAAAAAAAAAGATTGACTCTTCCTCTGACAAAATCAACTCCTACTGTATAGTTTCACTCAACTACTGCTGCTAACTGCATACGAAAATCCTCCTGACTTTGTAATATTTTCATGTTGTACAATGTCTAGTTTTGCATACCTTGACTGCAAATCTGAAATCAGTTCCTGAGACTGAAACATCGATGCCATAGTAAATATTGCAGCTCGTTAGTCACGAATAGCTGTAGGATTTCTAGGGAGGAAGGATATTACAAGACACCTATGTTCTGCATATCTCTGCTTTCTCCTGACCTGCTTTTCTGTGATGTTTTTTTCAGTCTTTATGTCCCCATTATCCAAAAAGCTTCTACTTTTTTTTTTTTTTCTTTTTTTATCTGCCAAGGGAAAGGCTTTCAGACTCTGCNCTGCTTTCTACTGACCTGCTTTTCTGTGATATTTTTTTCAGTTTTTCAGTCGTTATGTCCCCATTATGCAAAAAGCTTCTACTTTTTTTTTTTCTTTTTTTATCTGCCAAGGGAAAGGCTTTCAGACTCTGCAGCTTTCCTGGAGGCTTGTGAGTGCACATTTCAGTTTCTTCTCACTCAACTAGTAAGTTTTAGCTCCTCTGATTAATGGATAAACAGATTATTCTCTGTAAATATCTTTCAAAATGTCACATGCAGATTTTCTTTTTAAGCCGTCTTTCATGGACCCTTAAGAGACAATCTTCAACCACACACTGAAAGCAGTACTGAAATATCCTTTGAGGAGGAAGAAGAAAGACAGAATTACTGAATTTTCTTTTGTTTTCTGGTGGATGATTTCAAGTCTATAACCAGAAAGGATCCTCATGGATATTTTCAGTAAGACCAGAGATGGAGAAACATCTGGAAAGACTGCTTTTGAATTACACCTGATGATAGCTTATCCTTAAGACTTTAAAAGAAACAAAACGAGTGTGAGGAAGACTAGTTTCTATCCATCGATCCTTTATATGATAAGTCCTGCTGATGTTTTGCTTCCCCATGGATTCCGTACCTATGCGTATATGAGTGAACATGTGTAGTATGAATGCTTAATGAATTAATACATTTTTGATATAAGTCACAAAGTCCCATAACAGTAAAGGCTATTACCAAGAAAAATATGAAGTCTTCTGGAAGCAAAGTCATTTCTAGTGTATTAAACATTCACTATTTCATCTGAATTCTTTCTTGGTTTAGTCAATCAGACAGTGGTAGAGGAGATGAAAAGGGTATCAAATAGGGTTAGTTTTGTATAGCATCCTGAAATTGCCTTCTCATAACTTGTTTTGTGTTACTCAACAGTGGAGTGTCGAGTCTTGAAATACTCTCTCATACCTCCACACTAAAGTGCCTGCCTATATGAATAGGCACAAATATGTCACATTTCACATATCCAGCAATTCTCATTGCTATCAACTCCCTTAGCCTTCAGCAAAGTGTATCATCTGAGCAGAACTTCAGGATTAATACTGCTAATTATAGAAAAAAATCTATAGATGTGATCCTCTCTCTGAGGTTCTCCTGACATTTTTTTGCCTTTATAATACTGTCAAGTACCTCAAATGATTACCAGCTTTGACATTAGTAACTTTGTTGTGAGACAGAGAAATATAAAAAGGAAGAGGTGGAGGAAGCCGTGTGCTTGACGTGAAAATTAAATGTAGGAGCTGTCAGATGCTTTTCTTATGTTCATCTCAACTGATTTCACTGTTAAATTTAAACTTGTTCTGACTGAATTTAAGAGCAAAACGGCTATTAACCTCAGCCTAGGCAGGATAGTTACCACTCATTGCTTGTCTTAACTCACTGTCTTAATAGGAAACTCACATATCCAGTTGCTGTCCCTTGTTGATCCAGCACTGGACTACGAAGTGCATGAAATCGCTTTTATGTAAAAGAAAATATTCAACCTGTGGGCAGTTGTTACTTATCTTCTTTAAATAAACTAGTGAGAGGAATCACAGAAATTTGTCACTCTGCTCAGTACTGAAAACTCTGTCTGTGTTTAGTCTATGATGCCTAGGACGGTGTTTTCAGCACTCTGTGTAGATTAGGGGGAGTTACCAACAACAATATCCAGAATAATACATTATGATTCACATATACACTCATATATGCGGTTGTAGCTGTACATATAAAGGAAAACATTTGTCAGAGAGTGTCTTAAGGAACTTGAATGTGACCAAAAATCAATAATTAAAATACTGTCATCTACAGTAATAATAAACCCACAAGGATTTGGATGGGTTGTAACCTTCCTTCTAAGGCACATAATTCCGGTGTGATTATTATCATCAGTGGGTGAGACAGAAAAATATCACAAAAACGAAGACAATATTTCCAGGACGACATTACCTGAAGATTGTGCCTCACAGTAAAAAATAGCAGAGTATCACACCAAACATGCTGGCATGGCACCCTCTTGACAGGTAAGATGTAGGAATATAACTAGTGCTGAAAGCGTCTGCTTGCAGCTAGCAGCAAATCACCATAGCAACTACAGTATTAAAGAAATTTGAAGTAAAGCAGTAGCAGGTCAAATTAACTAGAATGGTTTTTTTTTCTCTTGTTTTTTGTTTTTCTGTCCCCCGCCCCCCCTTTTTTTTTCCATTTTCATTTCTTCTTTCCTCATTTCCTTTGTTTTTGAGGAGAGTTAGTGGCAGAGGTTGCTGTATATTTTCTTGTCAATGTGTTAAGGAATCTGATGATTTCATAGTTCGACTTTGTATTGCATGCATTAGACATATACTGTGTTGATAGCAGCCTATACATTAGTTTATCATGTCTATCAGTATCAGCAATTGCTGAATCTATTACAGCAGTGAAATAATTCAACTTCATTATTTTAGCTGGAATACGTGGTCTGTATTCCACAAATATTTTCCTTCTGTACTCATGTATACTCAGTTTTTGGCAAATACACATAACGAAAGTTGAAAGAAGCCATTGACCAGGCTTTAAGAAATTGTACAATGCTAGACGTAAGAAAAATCTTTTATTTATAATGGTTTTAAATATTCAAAGATGTGGTATTATTGGTATTAGAACTGATTTTTTTTTCATTATAGCAATGACTTCTCTAAAATCCCATTTATCTTTTCTGAACAAATAGCTGCCCAAGATGCATTAGCAAAGTATAACATTGAACTGAGCGAGAATATTGCAAACATCTATCTGATTATGTAACTGAGAAAATGTTCTTGGTTGAAAATGAAGAAAAACATGTTGAACTTTTGACAGCTTTTATCTCACAGAAGCCCTGCACTTAACCAAAGGCTGCCTCTAGGATGAGGAGATGGTTGTCAGCTTTGATATTCTGGCACGCTGGAATTCTGCGTAAGGGCAAAAACCTCCTCAGGGCTGGAGAGAAAATCTTTCTGCAGCTCTCTCCAGACCATACCTCCATGACTCACAGAGACATCAGGGTGGTGTAAATGGACTAAACAATATGTGAATAGACCTTTCTTCTGTTACGTGTGATGTCCACAATGAACTACACTAATTCAAATATATTGGTCATTATTTAATAACCTTTATAGAAAATTCAGATTTGAATATTGCTCCCAGACCTAACTTTGTGACCTAATTTATGAGCGCATGCTTTGAAGAACATTACTACCAGATTTTAATATACTTAATTACATATGATGTGAAAAATAGTTTTAATGGTAAGCAAAAAAAAAAAAAAAAATTTTACATTCTTGTATTATTTTCATCTGGAGTTTCTCATGCACTCATTTGGGAATTAACCTCTTTGGCGATTTGCTAAT
This sequence comes from Crypturellus undulatus, assembly GCA_013389825.1. Classification (NCBI taxonomy): domain Eukaryota; kingdom Metazoa; phylum Chordata; class Aves; order Tinamiformes; family Tinamidae; genus Crypturellus; species Crypturellus undulatus. Next base: position 33,552 of record VWPW01015209.1, read on the forward strand.
TGCTTCTCTTTGCTGTATTTTCATGCCTTCACACAGCAGTGCAACAAAAAATGGGTACTTTGGGAAGGCCAAGGCCAACACCACAGAAATGGGAATTACAGGGTGTTGCTGCTGTCCAAAATCTGCTTTGAGATATAGCAACCTCATCAAAATGGGTGATGTTCTGTGTAGGTAGGCTGATAGCTCACAACTGCAGGGTCTCTACCTACTGCTTGTAGAGTTTAGAGAAAAAGGGCAAAGTACAACATGAAGCAAGATAATATATGTAATGCTGGTAAAGCTTAAGGATGCTTCAGGGTCAAGTGTAGTGTAAGTCTAATTATTCTTACAGAACTAATAAATTATATGTAAGTTATAACTTTACTCTTTTTTTCAGTTTCAGAATAAAGCTGTTCTTTTGCAGGCTATTTGCTTGCTGTATGTGACTGGCTGAAAGAAAGAGTGCTGTTTTAGCAGTAATCTATGCATTGGATCTAAGAAGCAGCAGATTTTTTAAAATGTGAAACCTGAAAGTCAGAGAAGTGGGAGGGTTTTGAAATGACTTACAGTAATTAGTTGTGTGTTATTTAGTGAACAGCATCTCAGTGGCATGACACTGACTTGCGTATTTCTGATGAGGGTTATTTATTTATTCAGACAACTTCTGTATATTTGAAAGAAAATATTGTTATGCTAAATGATCTTAGATTTTGGATTCTTACCATTTACTGCTGAAGATAATAAATCATATTTTTAAATTTCATTAAAATGAAAGATTTTTCTGCAAACTTGACCCAATTATTGCTGTACTTACATTGTACTTTGATTTTGATTTTAATTGCTTTAAGAACATTCTAAAGTTCCTATTTAAGTAAACACATTTCATATTATTGCATTTGTCAGATACACTTCACTGGTATACATAAAATAATTGTATTTCGTGTCACAGTGGATATTGTGCAAGTCCCTTATGACTTCTAGCAAGAATCTCATGAATTAAACCTGGCAAGTTTCCAAAAATGTTCAGATGTATGTCTTGTTTAAAATGCATGGACTTCTATTCAGTCATAATTTTGATACGAAAATGAGTACAGAATTCATGCAATGTTCTTGCATTAGGAACAGAAAACACAGCAATATTGGAAGGGTTCCATCTTTTTTTTTCATATATTAATATATTAATCTTAAACCTTTTCTCTCTTTTGCACTACACTGAAAATGTAAGTACAGGTAGGGAAGGGTAAATTTATTTTATAAATCTTTCAGCATGTTTTTCATCCAAATAAAATTGTGCAAGCATTGTTACTTTTAGGGTAATAAATAACTCAGAAATTCCTGCCATATTTCAGACTAAATTGATACTGAACTATCAGATACATTCTACTATTTTCCATTAGTTTCGTTGACAGTGTGGGCCTGAAAAGTAAGCCACACACTTGTTTTGAGACTCTATGTTTTATTAAAGCAGCTGCGCTAAGTGATGGATGCGAGAGCCACAGTGCTCCCTGACAGCGCGTTATATTTTGGAGCTTTGGTCTCATTGAGAGAGATGTTCTGGAAAACAGGATGAGTAGTTTGTGCCAGCAGTGATGCTGGGGCGTTCATGGGTTGTTGTGGCACATATGCCATCTCTTTTCCTCTCTAACTATTCCTAAATAACAGGATCATCACTTTATACTTCAAGTGCTAAGTGAAAAATATTTTTCTAATTGGCACATAAGCAGTAAGCCTGTGACACTCTTCTATCAAGGAGCTATGAGAAGGAAATAAGGATATATTTTTTTTCCTCACTCACAAAAATTCTGTTGAAAGGCAAAATGTGTTTGTGGAGCATCACTCACGTATTAACTGTGAGAGTGGGATCCTGACAAGTGGTATACTGGATAAACTGCCTGCACTGCGTAAGTGCAAGATTTCTTGCCTCTATATTCACCTATTTGTCAAATTATAGCAGAGTGTGGGAGGATCCTGTTTCTGTGGCTGGGGAAAGGTCTTTATGCCAACTTGGGTCACAGAATGGCAGGAGTTCCTTTGTATTATAAATATAATCTCACCTCTGCAGTGAACAGCCCAATAAAAACACAAAAACAGTTCAGACAAACTGCTGCAAAATTTAAAACCCTCAAACCAGACCTTCCCCAGTGTTTCACACTGTATCTGCACACTGATATGATCTAGGTATGATTTTATAATTTAGAAAAACTCTGATGCATAGACTTGTACTTAAGCATGCTCATTTAATATGTGGAGCATACTTTGCAAGAACAAGAAAATTTAGCAGTTTTTATCTAACAATTTGACTTCACAAGTTATAACATCTTTTTTTTTCTCCTGTTTTTTGAAAAAAAAAAAAAAGTAGCAAACAAAACCCAAACCAGAACAGTACTGAGACTTGAACTAGACTGACTGACCTCTCAGGTGAATATCCTGAGTCACAAGCTGGAGAGGTGTCTTTAGACCAATTCCTTTCTGCCTTTCTGTTTCTTCTAGGCAAAGTGAAACAATTAGGATTACCCTCTCACTAGAAAGGGTGAAGTGTGCAGAAGGAAGGGAAAAGGTTCAATTTTTGAAACATTATTATTATTATTACTATTATTACTATTGCTGACTGCAGTTTGTATTACAGTTGAGTACTTCAGTTCCTAATGAAGTTACTTCACTTGTGGCTGCTCAGTGTGTTTGCTGTCGAAGGGAGGCATCCTCTCTCCTACCTGTTAGTGCGCAGTTTGCACAGAAACAGGCTTTTCCTAAGGGGCTGCTAGCCAGCTGCCTCCTCTTGACTGACAACGACTCGTTCTCAACATCTTTTTTTTACTAGATGAATGGCATGAAATGTTAATAACTGATTTAGTGGGGAATTCTGTAATTAACCCTTTTGGACATTAAGAAGCTTTGAAATTTCCTGTTACTAGTTTAATTCTGGATGAACTTTGAGACTTGTCCCGTTAGATCTAGGCACAGTCTGAAGTAAGCAACAGGACTCACTGTGGGGATAGCAGATGGAGAACATTATTTGATTATTGCAGTGATAAAAATGTACATTATTTTCAAAACCTTGTTCTGTAATGGAAAATCTTCAGCTGACCAGTAGAAGAGGTTAGTACTTGCCGTAGTTTAGTGAAGCGTATACACACTACCTCATTTAGGGAACAAAATGATCATGGACAATGGATGTCAGCAGCTTCTTTGCTGACATACTAGGATATAATTCTAGAGTGCTTCTCTATAATTCTAGAGAATCTCATATACCTACAACTGTACTAGAATCCATATTCTAAAACTCTGTAAAGTCAGAATATCTTGGTTTTGAAGTGACAAATTAATTAAAATATAATTTTAAATAAATTTCCAAGTTAGTAATGTACACAGATCTCTCTTTTTTTTTTTTTCTTTTCTTATACATTTTCCTGTACAAATTAGTTGGAACAAAGTAGTTTACTCTTTTCTGAGGATTTCTTCTAAAACACTTACATAGAAATGTTTAAAATAAAAGCCTTGATTTTGGAGGGATCTGTCTGTTGTAGAATTCTAAATTATCTTGTTAGCTGAATCTTGTATTTAATTATCTTTAATCATTTGAAAAGAACTGAATGAAATTCAGAAGAAGTAAATTCAGGGAACTATGTATAAACAGGAATTGTTAATTATACATATTCATGATCAGAAACAAGAAGTTAACAGCTGTTCTTAAGAAAAAGCTCTGTCAGTTGTATATTTTCATGCTGCGAAGGAGGCAATCCTCATTCTGGCTTGTATATAACGCACAGGAGGTGTGAAGCAAGATTCCTCTTTTCGCCCCGATAGGTCTCATCTGTGCTGCAGCTGAATCTATGCATGCAGCATTTATTCAGCATGCAGCAGCTGGCACATTGCAGGTTGCTAGGGTAAGAGTGTTTAGAAGACTGATGGATCACATTAGTTTTTAAACAAGACTTTAAAAGACCTAACCTGATTAACGACATACTTTGTGCTACACAGAGTATAAGATACACATTATCAGTGCTTACCTCTAGCTTTACAAAACTCTTGCACCTTAATACCCCACATTAGCTATGAATATGCAATACTACAGACCTGGTGCAATATAGTTTGTGTTGATGGCTACAGTCCTGTTGATGGGAGCTTCTTGGGCTTGGAGGTCAAGGTGATTGGGCTTGAGAGCTCTTTGACAAAAGAACTGGAAAGTGAAGCACATCATTGACTCTTTTTCCTGCAATTTTCTGCACTCATGGCTGATATTTTTATGCTGTTCATCCTACTCCAGAAGAAAAGGGACAGGGAATTACCTGATGATGCTTATCTTTATTTCAATTTTTCTAGTAACCCTTCCTGTATATTCCTCAGGATATTGTGCCGGTTTGCACATCCTAGATCTCTTAATGTTTGCTATCTTGCAAATTATTTTATTTGGGTAGTTGTTTGCGTGCTTCCCAATTCCTTCTTTGTGCAACTGCAGATTGCAGTTTGTTTATTTAGTGGCCTCTTTGCTCACATTCTTAAGTAAAATACCTAGAGGTTGGTTTTGTGTGCCAGTATAGTATTACAAAATATTTACAAAGTGGTTACATTATTTTAGTATTTTGAATAAAGGTAAACTAATTATATCTGAATGAAGGCACTTTGAACTGCTGTTGTCACAAGCGCCTATGTTGACTATAGCTAGAAATTTCTGTCTTTTTTTTTGCTCAAGATTTAAAGACAGATGCATGCTCATGGTGGAGAATCAGGGAAAGAGCAATGGGAGTGATCAGAGGGCTAGGAAATTCTGGCAGAACTGGGAGCGTTTCACCTCGATTTTTACCTTTTTTGCTCTAGGTGAAATCTCTGAGTCTCATTTGCCTCGTGTGCTAAGCAGGGACAGTGCTCACGCTAGCACCAAGCCCAGGACCCTGGCACAGCAGGACTGTAAGTACCTCCTGGGGTAAGAAGCACATCACCCCTGGCGAGTAGCCCTCAGTGGCTTCCTTGCCTACCCCAAGGGCAGAGAGAGGAGCACATGGCAAATCATCTGCGCGAGGAAACGTGGAGCATAGGGAAAACGTGGAAGATCCAGGCATCCTGACTCTTTTGAGATTTTGTTTGTAATGTGTCTGATGAGAATTTATAACGGTGTATTTCAGCTCTCCTTTCTGCAGTGAAGCTGAGCAAAACACGTTTTCTGTGAGAAAAAAAAAAACATTCAGGAAATGAGTTATGGAATTGTCATGCATTCATGCACCTGCACCGTAGCCCTCAGCTGGGATTTTGCTGACGATGCTCTTGCTGGCAGGGATGATATGTGGCAACACGGCCTTAGCGCAAAGAGGGAGTGTCGAGAACTTGAGTCTGAGTTATACAGAGCTTTTCATCCGCATGTTTTGCAAAACTATTCCGAGTTTGTAAGGTTTTTCTTTTAGAATCATTGAAGTAAATGGAGATGTAACTGCCCCAGTAATGAAGGCTGTGTAACTAATACATATATTCCTACCCAAGAGACATTGTTTTTAGAAGCCTTTGTAACAGGAAATGTATTAGAAGACTTTTTTTTTCTCTTCTTCCCCCTCCATGCTAGAAAATCTGACTATACTGCTTTAATTCTTAAAGAAAAATATTCCTCGGACTTCTGGACTCATTGCACTTTCCTTTTCCAGCCATTATCTGTTGCTGCTTTCCCCCTTTTCTTCTCAGTGGATTCCATTTTAGCAATATCACGACTCTTCAGGCAATTTCCTCTCAGTTATACCATTATATATACCATTTCACCTATTGAATATTCTTTGTTTCTTAAAAATAATTAAAGGGATACTCATGTTTGAAAGCAACATCTAAACATAGTGTATAAGTGTGTGTTTTATATACCGTTTTTATAATGCCCTCTCTTGGCAATAAAAGTCAATCCTAGATTGCTTTAGGAAGAATCATAAAAATGTAAATTACTAAGATCTGATTTGGTCTTATTGCCTGAGTTCTAATAGTTAAACCTACAATATATAACTGCTGAAGCTTGTTAATACGGCGTAATTTATATATTCAGAAGGATCCTGTTGTACTCTTTCTCTCTCAGTTAATATAGGATGAAGAAGAAAATACTCTGGAGGACATTTAAATAGGGTTCAGAAGTTAAAATTTTTGCCTTCATTCTAAAATTCCTGAGAACGGATCATCTCATGGTGCCTACTTCTCCTATATTTTCTTGTAGGAGAATACAAAGAAAAAGACATAAAATTTTATTTGGTCTGGATTGTTATTTTAGGGAAAAAAAATCATTACATAAAGGAATTTGGAGGGTTTTTTTGTTTCTTGTGGTTTTTTTTTTTGATCTTTAAAAATCTGATAAAAAGGTAATGAAATCTCCATGTGAGGAAGAACTTCTTTCCTGTAAGGGTGACAGAGCCCGGGAACAGGCTGCCCAGAGAGGCTGTGGGGTCTCCTTCTCTNGACTAGGTGATCTCTAGAGGTCCTTTCCCACCTCAGCCATTCTGTGATTCTGTGAAATCTGCAAAATGTATCTCTGTAATGCTACAGATTCATATACATATATGTATATGAAAATAACATTCTGCATTTTTTCAGGGATGCATTTCCTGCATTTCCAGAATGATTAAGGCAATGTTTATACTAAAAAAAAAAAAGTGGAGAAAATCAGTCCTTTATTTTTTAACTGTATGATATTACAGAATCACAGAAAGATGTTAGATTAATGATATTAGATCCTGATCCATCCAGTCACTTAAGTATATACTCTGTGCGCATGAGCAACCATTAGTAAAAGAAATGTGTTTATTTCTGTATGTACATGACGCAAATACTTAGGATTTTAGACTTCTTTGCTTTTATGTGGATCCTGCATAGCAGAATATATTGCTTAATAAAATACGAGATTTGGGCATGTTGAGTTCTCATTAAAACTGGCCTAAAGTGCAGAGAAGATATGATTGTTTATATAACTCAGATAGTGTATATAGGAGTCAATGGTAATATTGGCATTTTCTTCGCAAGTGTGGTTTCTTTTAATTTAAATGAACCATGTACAGCCTGTCTACCTTTTTAATAGAAATAACTTGTCTTATTAGTATTAATTAATCATATTTATTGCAATGTGAAGAAAATAGTCTCTACAAAAATGAAATAAGTAAGACAAATTATGTGGTACAATGATTAATTTGACAGATGGAGCTTACTGACGTGGCTCTTTCTGATTTTATGATTCAAAGCAGACAAGACATTTGTGTAAATGATATCTTCAGACTGACTATCTGGAATGCAATTGGTAAATACAGTGAAGTCTCATAAACTGTTCACCAGCTGGGATCAATGATACGGTTTGTGTATTTTGGGATATTCATAAATGGTTCAGCCAGAAGGTAAAATTATGTACAGCCAATCTAGTATTTTTGAGGTCACAGATCTCATTGAATGATTCCAGCATTGACCTCACAGCTTCAGCAGGGCTGCCCCATATATTTCAGAGATGTACATGTTAAAAATCTGATGATATTTACTTTTTATTTTCACTTCAGGTGAATCATCAAAGCACTAGCACACTGAATACCAGAGGAAACAGACTGGCAGTAGATGGTAGTATGTACTTTCACTTAAACCATTTGCTACTGGATAATTTTTTGGTGTCTTTATATAAATCTAACTTTGACAGTAATAATTGCCCCTCGACATTTTATTAACTGAAGGACTACAGTTCTAACAAGTATGATCAAGCTGCTAACTGTGTGATTATTTCTTCATGGGTATTAGAATTTTTGTGCACAGAAAGGCACAAGTTCCACGAGGCAGCAGTGTGCCCTCATGGCCAAGAGGCAAATGGGATCCTGGGGTGCATTAAGAGGAGCATCTCCAGCAGGTCGAGGGAGGTGATCCTGCCCCTCTACTCAGCCCTGGTGAGGCCACATCTGGAGCACTGTGTCCAGTTCTGGGCCCCACAGTACAAGAGGGATGTGGAGCTGCTGGAGAGAGTCCAACACAGGGCCACGAGGATGATCAGGGACCTGGAACATCTGCCCTATGAGGAGAGGCTGAGGGAGCTGGGCTTGTTCAGCCTGGAGAAGAGAAGGCTGAGAGGGGATCTGATCAGTGTGTATAAGTAGCTCAAGGGAGGCAGTGAGGAGGATGGGGCTGGCCTCTTTTCAGTGGTGGCCACTGACAGAACTAGAGGAAATGTCCACAAACTGAAAGACCAGAAGTTCCACAGGAACCTAAGGAAAAATTTCTTGATAGTGAGGGTGACAGAGCACTGGAACAGGCTGCCCAGAGAGGCTGCAGAATCTGCTTCTCTGGAGATCTTCAAAATCCGCTTGGACGTAGTCCTCCCCCGCGTGCTGTAGGTCATCCTGCATGTCCAGGGGGCTTGGACTAGATGATCTGTAAATGTCGCTTCCAACCTCAACCATTCTGTGATTCTATGAAAGACTCTATGACTGAACTCCAACTCAATGTAATAAGTTGCCAGTACACAAACATGAATAAAATTTCAAGGTAGGCAACCTGTACATACATTATTAAAAAAAAAAAAAAAGATAAATGTGAAGTCGAGTAAAGCCATGGATACTTATCTTCACCTAAATGCTCAACAGTACTTGTCAAAGGCTCTAGAATGAATTTATCTAAGTTCACTAATATTATCTATAATTTGTCTTAATGTTTACATTGACTAGAATTCTGATGAATATATCCTGAAAATAGTCTACAAACCAAAGCTAATCTCTTTCAATTTATCATTGAAATTACATTAAGATATTTGGCACATTTACATAAAATACTAATTACTTATGAGGTTGTGTTATATTTTGTCATTTTAAAGACAACTTGAAATGACAAATTCTTTTTCTTTGTCCACATTTATATAATTCAAACACTGGTCTCTCTACTTGGCCATAAAGCTGATGACTATTTCAAAAATTGATACAGAGAGAGCAAATGAAATACTGATGATATAAAACATTTTTATTATATATTGTGTTTTTTATTATATATTGTGTCCCCACTCTGTACATATGACATATTTCTAAATAACAGGGAATGTATATTTTAGTACTGAAGCAACACCAAAGGAAGTTTTTGGAATGTGCTAAAATTTTTTTTGCAAGAAAGGAAGTAATCATGGACACTGTCAGAAACAAACAAACAAACAAACAAACAAACAGGTTCCCACAAGCAACACAGAAAACTGCATATTAGCAGCAACAAAATGGCTGCAGGTGGTTTAACCCTATCATTTTATTAAGACAAAAACAAGCATCTGTTTCTCATATAAAAAAAAAAATCAGTTAGTACAAGAGAGTTTGGTAAGTGGAGCATTCTGTGCTACTAGACTTTAGTATGGTATCTGGGTTATATCTCATTTTGACAGTTTAATTAGAAACTTAGGCTTAATACCCTTGTCTTGCTTAGTTTGCCACAAGTGCACGTAGCAGTTTAGTCAAGGTTTTTAAAGATACAGGAATACAGTCTGGGAGCATTTACAAAAGCCAAGTAATCCAGAGTTGAATAGCCAGGTGCTTCTGGAAATCTCACTGTGTGGGTATTTGCATTTTTAGCCGTCCCCCCAAAAATTCCTGTCTTTTTAGACTCTAAAGAAAAATAAGTATATTTAATCTTTTAAATTCAATAAAATTCAATACCCCCTGAAACTTGCCCCCTGCTGATTCAGATTGCTTTTCTTTTTATGTAGCAGTGCACTGAGAGTCTTGAAATATATTAATGCAATTCAGTGCAATTTATTTTTCATAGTGGCTTTTATATCATATACTCTGAAACCATCAATTTTCTGAATGATAGACCAGATGACATTGAACAATGCACAGTAAAGAAAACATGTTTTATTTTGGGAATAGATAATTTGTGACATTTGGGGAGGAAAAGGTAGTATACAATATTTCAAGTGTAATAGAACAATCTTTTAATGTTCCCAACACAGGATAAAAAAAGGCAATAAAGAAGTATATAGATAAATTAGAATACAAACCCTGTAATAGATTTGGTGATATAGCTACATATAATCATACAGCAAACAAAACCAACAGAGACTTTGTTGACTATTAAAAAGAGTGAGAAAATAAAATTTACATTCAATTAAAAATTAGTTTAAAAGTAGAAAAGTAAGATTGGTGTATTTGTGGAGGAATTGCTGTGGGGAATAGTTAAGTAAAAATTTCTGGCGGTACTGAGAGTAGAGATGGTGGATATTTTTAACAAAATGAACTTGATTAGAAAATAATTTGTTGAGATAAGGTTGTTCATAGGAGTATATGTTTCTGTCAAGACATTCCTATGCATAAGGATCACCGTGAAAGAGAAAAAAATACCACATTTAAGATAAATGTTCTAGCAAGCAGTGATAGATCTCCAAATTCCCTAATATAATCAGTACACCATCTTTTACATTATTACCTGATCGCTGAATGTCTGCTGAATGTCACTGGAATATTTTCTTTCAATCTTTTCTCTTGATTTGTCCCTTTCTATATGGGACATTCACTACTCCTTGGATCAGCTTAGTATAATCAATACAGGGTCAAAAGAATCAAGCAGATAAAGGTCTTGAACTAGAAAATTTCAAAATCATTAATACTCTAACACTGCTCTTAGCTATTTAGTAATGGGAGGTTCCATTTCAGTTTTTCAAGATTTTAGTAAAAAAATCAATTTTTTTTTTTTTTTTTTTCTAATTGAAGACTGGAGACAGACTTTTAAAGAAATATTATTTTCTGAAAGCTCAGCTCAACAGCTCATTAGTTCCCAAAGGAATTTCAGCTAGTCTCAGAGAAAATGCCTCCTGTGAGGCTTTATGAAGTCTGGGTGGGCTGTAGTCTCTGAAATCTCTGTAATTTGAAATTTCCTTTCCTTCTGGTTTCATGAGTTGGAACATATAATGTCCAATGAGAAATTATATCACATCTCAACAGTGGTTTCTTTCTATTCTAGGTACAGAATTTCTTGCTTTTGAAAGTAAGAGGAAGGAAGGAGAGAGATATAGCAGTATTCAGGCAAATTGGAAAATTGGACACAAGCATTCAAAAGTAAAAACTTTGTCTGCATCCATTAATAGAAAAGCTTTACTTTCATCTTCAGGAACTTTAGAAAGGGAAAGAAATAGTCTCTCTATTTCTCACTGGCAGATTTATCTATTCTTAAAATAAAAAGAAAAACAGCTTTTATAAACCTGCTAAAATGTTGTCTTTCCCTTGGGAGAATTTAGAGCACCTAGCTCCCGAGGCTTACAGATATCAAATTGTATTTGTTTCCTTATGCACTTTCCAAAGCTGTTGGAAAACAGCATTGCTTTAGATTGATGGGCTGATGAGAAGACATTAGCAATGTTATGCAAGCTGTTAATTGCAACTGGAGCAGATGCCCCTGTGACGGTGTAGCGTCTAAATTTTGTTGTGTCTTAGTTTGCATTTCCCTTGTGGAATTCAGTCCAACACTCTGTGTTTACAGCCTGCAATAGCACTATCATCTTCCACATATCCCAAAGTAGGTTTGAGATCCAAAATGGCTGAGTGGAAAAGGCAGCTGAACGTAAGATGTGGTAAAGCAGGCACTCTGATAATACTCAGAGAGAACTTCTTGAAGTTCAATGTGATGATATTGCCTCCACTGGTTGAACACAAGCACTATTCCAGATATACAGCAAAGCTTTCCTGATGAGCATAACCAGACAGTGGAGCAGGTTGTTCAGAGAGGCTGTGCGTGTTCTGTCCTTGTTGGTTTTCAAGACCAACTGAGTAAAGACCTGGGCAACCTGATCCAATCCTGCTTTGAGCAGGAGATTTCCAGTGGTTCCTTCAACCCTGAATTATCATCTGGTGACTCTATGAGTGAAAAGGCTATTTGCACTTTGTGTTATTGCACATTTCTCCATTGATACTTTGGTCTTGTTGCACAGACAATCACGTATATTTATTTCTAAAGAAAATTCTAATATATTGAAATCATTTGCATATTATAATAGTCATTGTTTTAAAATAGTCCATTATCTCATCTGTGTAGAGATTAGCTAGGGAATTACTTGACCTAAATGCATTTGGCATACACAGAGGTGCCTTTTATAACCCGAGTATAATACAGCTGTAACTATACAAAATCATCAGTTTTCATCCTTACATCACAATTATAAATCCCACATTATTGCAGTGTATTGTATCTTTAACCTTCAAGTAGTTACAACATGCATCTTAGTAATATGCCTTACAAATTAAATGCATACATGCTTTCAGGAAAGATCACTGAAATCCAATATATTTACATTTCATACTATCAGACTTTGAAAAGTAAAATGAGTTATTGTAGAATGCAACAATTTGCCACCTATGCAAGCTAGCCATGAAGAGCCCTTCAGGCTTCCGCTGAGCCTCCTCCACTCCTTCCATATGAATCCATATGCATCAATCAAGCATTTTTTTTCTGAGATATCCATTTCATTCTACTACTGGGAAGAAAGCTCTCTGTAGATATTTTTATATTTTTATTCATAAATAACAAATTCAGCTTGTATTTTATATATTCAAGATGCATTAATGATATTTACCAAATACTTATATAGAAAAGAGAGAGAGACTATTAAGGTGGTAGGTATTATATTTTCACTGGAAAGATAAGGGTCTCAACCTTGTTCAGCAGAGATTGCAGTTTTGTCTCACTCTGTGTCCACTATGAGTTACTAGAGAATTATAAGACTGGAATAAGGCAGAGCAGATTATATTTGACCTGACTATCAAGAAGAGAGCTGCAATGAGCAGAATGCAATCTAACCCCATTTTCAGTTCATTTTTTTGTACAAGGGAGATTCAGGCATCACTTTCTTGTTCATTAGATGAACATAATGCAAATTTTTATATAACCTGTTGGATATGTGGAGTCTTTGGGACTGTGGACGAGAGCTAAAAGAAAACTTTCAGATATAGTTATATAGACAGACTAATCAAATGAACACCTTAAAGCTTAGTTTAGCCTTTTGAAGAGCTGTATGGAGGGTATGTATATTAATGTAAATTATATAGTACACTTGTGTTGTACTGACAATTGTATATATTCATTTCTAATAACACATCAAAAACAAATCCTAACAGCTATCATATACCTAGTCTTTTTATTTGCTAAAATAAGACAAATAATAGATTTTGGAAATATTTCATAGGTAAACATGTAAATATTTTTTAAAATTTAATTTTTACTTACATCACTCCATGTTATAGAAGCACTCACACAGGGTGAATTTATTCCTCAAGTTTTGTATATATATTCATTCACCCTTGATTGTTATTATAGCAGTGGAGAGCGGTCAGCATTTTGGGGGTACTAGTCATCTTGATGTGTTTGCGGCGATTGCTTTAGTATGAGATGAATTACACCTGAAAAGTACTTATTTGTCCAGTCGATTTTTTACGGCTGCAAAAGATGACTGGCTCAAATGTAGATGTTCAAACTGTAAATGTCAATATTTGGTTAGATGTATCACCTCCCATTCCCAAATGTACCTATATAAATCAGTTCCAGCACTTGCCTGCTATTCAAAGGAAAAAGAGGATAATTTGTTCACAGATATAAACTGTAATGAAATAAATAAAACTCCTTATAATTATCAAATAATGTACTATCTTTTTTTTTTCATAAATACATGTATGCAAGAATAGAACTGGAGCATTTAACTGTGAAACATATTTCATACTAAAGTACTTATTTCCTTCCAGTAGAGGGCACTTAGCAATATATAGGATATTTACATCTTTACATTTAATTAAATTACTTCCAACCACAGTATCATATACATCCTGAAAAACATTGCCCAATATTTAATACTTTTATTTTATTAAAACATTTCAAACCTCCTCCATGCAATAGAAAAGTAATCATTTTGTATTATTTTAATTAAAAATACTAAACTCTGTTCTTACATGTAAACAACTCATTTTATACCCATCTCATTTTTATGACAAGACTTATACTTAATACAGAGAGGTCTGTGTCAGCTTTAGACACCAACAGAAGATCTACGCAAGCATCTCAGAATCCTAATTAATTTCTGCTTGAATACCTCCATTACATGATAGCTAAAATCTTTGACAAAACAATAAACAATTTAATGCAGGTGCCAGATTCATTGACCACGTCGTTAAGATGACGAATGCAAGAGTTATTATTCCAGTCTTTTTTGCTCCTTTTTGACAAGAGCTAGTTAGCATTTCTTTCATCTAGGTATTAGGAACCTTTAGGACCACTGTCCATCAGCTCAAATTGTTAATCTTGCCAAGACTGCAGCGAAACTCCTGAAGTTATTTGAATCATAAAAAACTTCAGTCAGATCTGCAGCAAATGTTAGTCTCTGTACCTATGTTGGAGATATAGACTGTAAGGAGAGGGATTCATCTCACCAAACTTTATAATGGAACTCATCACTTTAATACCTAGAATGTAGGTATTTTGCTAACTTTAATTCTATCATTAAAAGAAAAAGAAAAAAGACTTTAAGCACTGACCCTCAGATTGAATTTTATTTTTTAGATAACCAGTTTTGCTAAGGCAGAAGGCTTAGTCGACACTGTAGACTTTGGGTCTTATGGTAAAGTGGAAAGTAAAGATAAGGTTGAAGCCTGTTGTGAAATGGCTGAATTTATCGTGTCCTGGTACTTCCACCAGAGAGACTTGACTCTTAGAAGAAAATTCCTCTCTTAAATTTAGGTCTAAATTAGAAATGAATAGATGTGAATAGATAGATTAAAAGCACAGATAAGCATTTTTCATATGACCATTGTGAATCTAACCCACACAGGAACCCAACAGCCTGGGATGTTATTCTCAAAGCCAGCATCAGAGAATCCTTCATGGAGGTCATCTCTAAGCTCCCACTGCAAACCAAGGCCATTACTCACTTCTCTTCAGTGATTCCACCCATCCCTGAACCTGTGGACAAGATCCTGGAGGGCTGGTGGGAAGGTCTGAGGGGCAATTGGCGAGGTTGTCGCCCACCACTTTTGCAGCACTGTGGAAACCCACATGGAAATCGCAGAGCTGTCCAGAGAACTGAGGTACAATTTTCCTCTGATAATACATGAAGCCATGTGAGTCGTGACAGATTTAGATAGGGATGGAAAGTTAAATCTCTCCATGCACCCTGTGGATAAGTTCATAAAGGAAACTCTTGTAAGATGGGGAGAAAAATGTCTTTCTGACAGAAAGACTGTAGCTGGACACGATCATCTGAGACTTGCATAGGAAAATGCGGTGTCTGGAGATGTGCACTGGATTGGATAAGACCAAATTGCAGTACAAGGTGACTATACAGCTTCTTTTCCTTTTTATAGAAATTACAGCCCAAAGGATTACTTTTCCTTGAGTGAACACCACCAAAACGCATGAGATGATAGAACCCTTTTCAGGAACAGGACTTCCTGCTGGAGAGGGATGAAATATTGGTAGGGATATGGCTAGTATTACACTTCCTGCTGTTGTAAAGGTCATGCTTTGGGGGACTTTTGAAAGACATATAACAAGAATATGTAGGTAAAATATGAAACATTTACTTGTGTGTTTGATTTGCCCTGGTAGCTGCTGTCTTTTGCTTCAGATTAACAGGCCATCATTTGACAATTTCTTATTTTTCAGAGCTCCATTTGCCTCGTCTTTCCTTTTTTTTTTTTCATGTGGGGTCATTGATCTCAAAAATTTCGGAGGAAAGCAAAGGGATTTGTGACAAAAAAAAGTACTAGAAGGACCTATGCAACTGTGGTCTTCTCCATGCTCTTCTCTTGCTGAGGAGATGGAGGACAGCAGGGAAATGGATCCCGGTGACACGTCTGTGTTGTGATTGATTGATTTCAGAAATTTGACTTCCGCAAGTTCCTGGGATTCCCTCCCGGTAAGCTAGCGCTGAGGCCCCTTTCTCTCTCCCTGCTAAAGGGCTGGCGTATTCCTGCTGTGCTCTTCCCTCCTGTTCCCGCTGCGGTGCCCAGAGCCCGGCGGCAGCCTTGTCGTGTGAGCTGCTCCCGAGGACGGGAGCGCTCCGAGCCGCGCTCCAAGCCCCCCGGGCAGCGGCACAGGGAAACAACCCAACCCGGCTCTGTTTCAGAGCAGAGAAGAGACTCTATGGGAGCAGCAGCAAGAGCAAAGGCTGGGAAGCTGCCTGGTTGTGCTCTTAGGAAGGCACTTGTTTCCTTTTAATTCACATGTCGGCAATTATTCTCACAATCGAAGCAGGTAAAAGTATATTTTGAGCCTGGCCTTTACAGAGGTGGTGACATTTGCCTAAGGGAAGAAACCTTTTCTTAATGTGTATTTTTCAAGGCCTGATTAGGATATACTTGGTAAGGTCTGTAGAGCGAGGGAAAAATAATGGAGAAGGAAATATATTTCTAAATGATCACACAGATCTGAACTTTAGTGTTGCATCTATAGCTGTCTTTAGGAATTAAAAATGTAGAGGGTCTCTGGAGTTGTTAGGACACCCCCTTCTGTCACAGACTTTTAACTTTTAAGCATCTTGCTTATAAATAAGCAGGAGAACATTCACATGCAGTAACTCTGTCTTGATCAAAGACGGGTATTATGCATTCTTCTCCTCACACACTTATTGACTAATGAAGATGCACTGTGTTGTTTAACTTTATTAGAAGTTTATCTTTCAAATAAAATTATTATTCATTAGATGGCCAAATTGACAGAAAAGTATGGAATGAATAAAGACATTCCTTTGAAAACCTCGTTTCTTCAGATGTTTAAATAGATATAAGCCCATCAAAGCCAAAGGGGTTATGCTGATATTCTCCAGCGTACATCTTAAACTCTAACTTAAAATTTTTGGGAATTTAATTAAATCCTAAGTCTTGTCAAATTCTTTCATTTTCAGTTCTGCTCAACCCTCAGTAGTCTTTATAATCATGTATAACATCACCTTGTATGATGTAATGATGGGCAGAAATAAATTTTCTCTGTGTCTTATAAAATAGAAGCACTGTACTTAAAACTGGTCTCCTTCTTACGCCTGCTATATTTTCTTCCTGTCCTCTCCAATTTATACCTTCTTGGCCAGTTGCAAAATTTCTGCTAGTATCTTGGTCTCATACTGTGCTGCTAAGGCTTTCTGTAGCAACAGTTGGTTATAGACCCTGTGGTGTTGACATGGCTTTAGAGAAGTAACAGTGAGAATCAGATGCATTTGTCAGGTGAAGTATTAAGCATGCTTTTACTTTGCTTGAAACAGCTAACAAATCCACTATTAAATCTCTCAAGTGAGGATATAATCTTTATTATACTTATTCATCAAATACAGTTATGAGGATGAGTCCTGGAAAAAAAAAAAGAAAGAAAAGTAGCAGCACTAGTAGAAGGATTAGCCACTGTTGTTCAGTTATGTGTATGAGCAGACAACAGCCAACTCTGACAGTATTTGTACTCCACCATTTTCCTGGACGTGCTTATCTAGGCTTCAGCCAAGGAGAAGGAATACATTGCTCTGGTGTTAGATTTGCTCATCTGTCTGCCACGGGCAGACAGCCGTGATTGGTCTCTTTTGCTTTCAGCTAACTTCCCATTCAAGGCTGAGCCTATCATTGGAATTAAAATAAAATTGGTTTTCTGCTTGTTTTGGATAAACCCTATTGAGTCATGATGAGCAGCTGCTACTGTGGTCTGATAACCCTCTGCAAAAAACCCTGACAGTTTTGGTATTGTTTTCTTTTTATCCAGCATGAGTTAGAAACCACAGAAAAATAGGTCTGACTTTCTCCTATTTGGTCTTTCTTTTACACAGTAAAGATTCTTTACGGTGGTTTGTAGCAGTGTCCTGACCATCTCAGTCATCCAAATTTCAGTGACTGACCATACTGTTAAAAGATACACTTTGATTGTTTTTGCTGACAAAGGTTTTCTCATTTTCTGTCCTTGCAACTCTCAGTGCAGCTGAGCTGTAGATCCACCTACCCAATGCATTTTCCATGACCTAGCATATAAGTCAGTCTCAAATGGATGCTACAGTTTCAGGGTTTGGAACAAAAGGTCAATGACTAAAATAGTATGACACTGAATTAAGGGCATATGGAACTTGCTTCCCCAAAGAGTTAATGAAGAGAAGGAGGAAACTTTGAGTGTCTCCAGAGTTAACATTTTCATTTTATTTAGGAGTTAAAGCATGTTGGTCAGGCAAAGAGGATCTTTGGGACTTCAAGGCAGTGCGTCTCATCCTTGACTGTAAGTGCTGTACATGTTTATTTGAGCTGTGCAGCTTTTCCAGATGTTCAGAATTTCAGCACAGGTAGGTGGATCCTTTTTTTTTTCTTCTTTTATTATTTTATTATAACAGCCTTATTAGAAGTCTATTTAAGCCTTTTAAACTGCTGAACTGTCTGAAAAGGATCATGATTGAACAAAAGCTGCAAGATAGGTTAAAACTGGAAAATCTAAGCAATGCTTGTATATGGAGCCAATCACAAATCCCTCAGATGGTGTATTAAATCTGAAACTGGTGGAGAAAAAAAGCAAAAAAAAAAAAAAAGTAAAAAAGCAGAATTCTGATCCATTCCTTTTCTGCCAAAAGTTCAGAGAACAGTGGCAGTCAAGCTAGTAAAGAAATTGTGCTTACCTCTCCGCGAGGCAAACATATGCATCCTAGCGGTCCTTTGTTTTGTCAGATGCCATCCAGCTGGGTACTCTGGGCAATGTTACTGTTATAACGCCCATCAGCTCTTCACTCGCTGTAGAAGAACACGTCATGGCACTAATACAGGTCCTCTCAGAATCTGTCTCTGGTTCACATCTGGTTCTCCTCTCAGCTGAGTCACTAGCTCTTGGCTTTAGAAACCCTGAGGGGGCAGCAGTTTCTTCCATATCACAACATAAATCCCATACTAAATACAGACCTTGAACTTAGAAAAGCAGAGCCCAGAGACCCAACCTCAGATAATATTTTCATTACCATTTATTTCAGCATTTCTTAACATTTGTATCTTGCCTTCTCATTCTAATTCTTTTTGGTTCTTCTTTTCATGCCTAGCATTTTAATATTTGAGTATCTTTTCTAGTACCAAATAAAGTAGTGATGCACTTACTTTATTTATAACCTTCCTGGAGAAAAAATGACAAGAATAAAATATCGGTATGTGTTTTTCTTTATCCTGAACATATTCCAAATGGTAATACACACGGAATTATGATGAAAGTTGAATTAATAAGTAAATAACATTAATTCTTTTATTTGACACCTAGAAGTTCTCATGAAAGGAAGTGTGTGAATATGTATATTGGGAGATAATTTACTACTTATTATCACTTCTATAGTCACAGTTCCTTATACAGAAGCACTTTCATGCTTTTACTTTTTCAGTTTCTGAATGCTAATTAAAAAAATGGAATGAATAATAAAGCAAAACAAGCTGAATATTCAAAATAAAAAATCTTATCTTCATGGAGAGATGTATAATTTTTTGTATTACTCTTCCAAAAGAAAAGAGAAAATCTATTACTTCAGGCATTGAAAACAAACATCCCAAAATGACAGAAAATACATTGCAGGAAAGAATATCATTCTTTTTTTGAAAGGACTGGGTAAGATTATCTAGTGCCCTTTCCCATTCGTACTGCCTATTATTCACCTCCCATAGTCAGCAGGACGAAGAAAATGTGAGTTATGTAAAGCTCCCAGTAATTAAGTTGTCTTCAACTGGCAAGCTAGTACATCAAAAGATAAAATGACCACAAAATATAATGCATTCCGGTCCGAACTACTTTCATTATATTTGTAATGCAGAGCAAGAATGCTGTTAAATTAAAGCAGGTTTGCTTGAATAAATTTAATCAGTGTGCACACAGTATGTTATTGCTCATTTTCACTACTTTCACTTCTAACTCTGTGGCCATTTATTTTTTGTTGTTGCTTTTTCCTTTAAAAATCTACTGCTCAATATGTGACTTGTGATGTTGCATTTATGAAGAATGGCCACTAGAGTGCTGCAGGTATCCATTGAAGCTGCAGCTCTGTGTGCTTACTCTCAGTATATCACATTTCAGATATATTTGTGTATATATATATGCATTTATATATGTGCTGATACATTAGCTATATGTTTCTAAAGAAATAGTCTATTTGCTAACTACGCACTTTGAATATTTTAGGATGGCTGTATCCATAAATAATCTCATATCTGAAATATTTATGTATAGAAAAGATGTGTGACTTTAATTAGTACACTAGAATTGGTTAACAGTTTAGGGACTGGATAGTTACATCATGATGACAATGTCTTCTAAAGACCTACCAAGCTAAATAACTATTTGCTTTTTCATGCTATCTAGAGCTCTAGTGATAGAACTATAAATAATGTATGCCCTTGTATAATTAATTACTTATCACCACATCTGGTGTCCATTTCTGAATAAACACAAACAGATACAGGCAAAAATATTTCCAAAACTAGCTTGAGTTCAAATATGAAAATCAACACAAAGATCTTGATCTATGCCCAAGTTTTGCTTTATTCTACCAAGCAGGTTTTGGCAATTTCCTATGACTGAAGAGAAGATACTCACATTCCCACAGAGAAGTCCATCAGCCAAGAAGAGCTGCTAACCCTAGTCTAGCACCACACTTCCCTGTCTTCCCTGTTTTTCCCTGCCAGTGAATAATCCCTCTTAAAGTAGTGGTTGTAAGAGTAATAGCCTGAGTAGGAGAGAAGATACGAGACCCTCCGTAGAGCCTATATAAAGTTGAGCAGAAGCCAAGTGCCATATCATGTTTCTGTGTTTTCAGGGTTGACCTTGGCTCTGTCTAGTACAGCAAAGACCTCTTGGTTGGCCTCTTCATAGCCACAAGGAGTGAAATAAAAGTGGATTAATAGCAAAAGCAGTTTGAGATATTCGAGTCCTGAGGCTGTCTGGACTAACTCACTGTAAAAGAGCTATAAAAATATCACTTTAAAGCTATGTGAAGACAAGGCCAAAATGCCACTTAAGGGTTAGAAAAGGAAAGATTAAAGTCACAAAGTCCTGTCAGAAAGAAGATAATGGGTTGAAGGGGACAGCTGAGCACTTCCAGTTGTAGAGTATGTCAAGACACAGGACAGTGAAGGGAGAGACTGCTGGAACAAATAGATTAAGAAAGGCAACAACAGTTAAAGAATCAGATAAGCTGGCATTGCAAAACACTGTTACAAGAGGAAGCTTTAAAAAAATCCTGGTAAGACCCTGAAAGATGAGGAGGACTGAGGTCATTGTAACTATGACGACCAGCAGAATGGATGGAGAAAAAGAACAGCCGAAGAAAACCGAAACCAGAATGATTTGACACACACACATGCTCTTTCTGATCACTTAGGGGAAAGGAGAGTGGAAGGAGAGAGAAAAAGCATTTCAATGATAAGCAGAGAAGGACAGTCTTTCTTTCACCTTCTCCCTTTGACTTGTATTAAATTCCTTGCCGTTTCACACCCTCTGTTCTAAATTGGCAGTGTCAAAATCTCCTGTGAAATTAATGAAGGATGTGGTTTTTAAGTGTTTGGTTTGATATATCATTTAAATGCCATTATGTGCTAGGAATTTCTGATCATATTGCTAAGTCTTTTATCAGCTTTACAATCGCTTACAATCTTATTTTTTTCTTTCCTCCCCATATTTGTACTGATCTTTCACGGCAAACCCAGAGACCAAGTACAGAAATCTCTGAAAATCCACAGATGTCAGACTATCTCAGATACATGGATTAATAAGGATTTACCTAATCAGTAGTGTGGAATTAATCCATGGAAACCCATGAGAACAAGTAGGCTCACAAAATGTAACTGGCATGGCAAACTCTTCTTTCATTCAGGTACATGCCAGCTCATTCACTGATGTCATTTATCCACGCCAGATATCTGTATTTTAAGTGATTTCATATTTTAATGCAGAATATAATCATCATGTGAATATTATCACCATGTTGTGTGAGGGGAAAGTGAAATACTTGATGTCCTAAGGAGAGAGCAGGGGAAATGCAAGTCCCTATTGTCATCATAGAGATAAAGAGCATGTTGTGGCCACGTGAACCCTCATGCAGTCAAAGGCATCTTGTCAGGCCTGGGAGCATGGGTGTGTGGAGCAGTCTGCAGGGGCAGAGCCTCGATGGACCCAGCACCCTTCCTGTCACACTGACCCGTGCTCTGAGTTATGTCACTGAGCAAAATGTCTGTTGTTAAATGTTTCTCCAAAGTCTGCTAGGAAATTTGTTACCTGAATGCACTGCCAAGAAATCACAAAATTCACCAAAGGAAGAAAGATTTTGAGAACACCACATTTGAGTTTTTAACTTTCTAAAAGTCTCTTTTGATGCCAATAGGTACTCATTGACTTAGTTTCACATAAGTTTTATTCCGGGAGCTGATCAATGAATTCAATCCTTTGTGACTCATGAAAAAAAATATTTTTCTCCTGTGAAATGCCATAACACAAAAACATATGACTTTTCTCAGACATAACTTTAAATGCCAGTTTGATCTCCTGCAAGATGAGCAGTGTTCAGAGAATCTTATTCCTCATAAGTCAAACCTTTAGACTGTTTCTGCTAAGCTTCTGTTCAGTGGAAACTGGTGTGTTTATCTTACTGGGCTGTATCTGTTGTCAGAATTGGGGTTAACTTCTATCCCTATACTACCCTTTATATAGATGATGGACTCCAGAAAATGAAAGGGGAATGAGATATAAAACTAGAACTAGGCCTACAGAGATCTTCTGAAAGGTTATTATATGAGTGGAATCAGCTGTGTTGATAAGATCATGGTTTAAAGCCTTAATGTTACCTTAGTCTTTCAATTTTATGAGATTTTGACTTTCTTGACAAAACTTGCAAAGGAACTCAGGTCTGATACTTTTAAGATGCTATATACATGGACAAGCTTTTGTCTATACATATTTAGCATGCTATATATAACCATCAGAATTATGCAGTGCATCTGTCACATTTCACAAAATAGGAGAAGGAACATTTCGTTCATAATAAAAAATTGCTTTTTTTCTCCTTTTAATCTAGCTCCATGTGAAAAGCTAGGCACTCCATAAACTCCCTTTAAACTCCTCTGCATGCTTTACATACAGTTTAATTTCACTGTGTGTACACTAGCAGGTATTTGTAGACCAAGCTCTACATAAACTGCATTGGCATGCTTGTAGGAGTATTTTGTGGAGACAGAGAAGGAGTAAGAGCCCAAGGATCAGCAGAACTGTATTTTAGCTTCTTTGTGATAATAAGTGTAGAAGACCCTTTAGGCCACAGTGATATTTGTTAGCACTCAAATTCACTTGGCTGAATATGATGAAAACTTAAAAATTGTTTCTGTTCTAAATATCTCCCTATGAAAGTAAAATCTTGACATCTTTAGCAGGCAGGATGTTTAGTCAGAGAGCACTAGATCAGAATACGTAGAGCAGATTTTGCCCTATTATCCTATTTTTTAGTCTAAATGAACAACAGCTTTTCTTTTTTTTTTTTCCCCCACCTACCTGGGGCTTTAATTCAGGAATACAGGAAGCATCATCTCAAAACTCAGTTTAGTTTACCCAGTGTATGTGAGTTACATAAAACAAACCTTCAAGGTTAAAACATTAAGCAAATCTCTAAGAAATCTTTCTGATTTGCCACAAATCCAACAAATCTTTTTCATATCTATTCAGAACAGTGCTGTAGAGATAATTGCTAGTTCTCCTGTTTGACCATATCACCTCTTCCTGTGTATTCCTCCGCTAATTGCTTCAGGCTTATAAAGTAAAATATAATAAGCTTTTTCATTTTCAAGGTCTTCCATGATCTCTTCTATCCTATCTATCATTTCAAATTCACCATGAAGATGTCAGTCCCATTCCTGAGTCTCTCACACATCTCATTTTTCAAATATTTTTCTTCCAAAATACTCTCCTCTCTCCCTCTCTCATCTCTAAAATGAGTTTCCTGAAAATGCCTGCAAAGAAAAAAAAAGATTATATTCTTCAAATGTCCCTGAAGCTTCTCTTTTTGGCATAACACCTGCAAAATTTTCACCATGACTAGGTTTTGTTACTACTGTGAAAGCTTCTGATATTTGTAAGTAAGTCCATTCTCTGTTTGTCTCTATCCATTATTGCTTATGATCAGATTAATCCTCATCTTTGGTACAAGAATCATGTCTTTGTTTGATATCTGTACAGGATTCAGACTGAAGGAGTCCTGGTTGCAATACTGGTCTATCACCTATAAAACAAAACCAAACAATATAAGAATGTCTATGAAGAAAGAGATAGTTATGTCCTCTATCAAAAACGCACATTTTCTGAGACCCAAACTATGCAATGAAGTATTTGTCAAGTGAATATAAGGCTATTCACACACTGGAAAACTTGTCAACACATCTCAAATCCACAGATTTCAGCTTCTCGTTCAGGAGTGAGTGCACTTGCATTTTGAACCGTCATCCTGCAATACCAAAATACATAAGCTTCAGGGGAAATAATGCTTTTGAGAGTATTATATATTAAATTTTGTTCTATTAGCAGACTTCAGGCTGGTCTGGAAATTGCACTGGAGTTATGTCAACTCATTCCTCCAACAGCATCAAGTTTAATGGAACTCTGGAGAAAACAAGAGCCTGTAGTGCAGTTAATTAAATATCTCTGATTATGACACAGTAATCACGGAGAAGACTTTTTGTGACTGTTGACTTCTGCAATAGCCAGTATTGGAACCTTTCTCAATAGTTGCAGTTTAGTATGGATGAATTTCATCCCTCTCTGGTATTTGCTGGATCACTGTGTTGCAGGACACACAGATGGCTCTTAGCTAGATTTTTGCAGGCCATGGCAGAGCATAGGTAAATCTGCCAGAGAAATAGCATCTAGAACCGCTGATCCTACAATCCTTCATGTCCCAAATCTGAGACATGGCTAATACGCTGATATGCTTCCGGTTTCATTATTTTTATTTGGCATTTCTCTTTTTCATTTGGAAATATGTTAAACAGTAAGCAGTCCTTTTTTTGTTATTTTTTTTTTTCCCTTAAGTCGAACTTTTTTTTTCACAAAGGCTGTCAAACTGAGCAAAAACAAGAGGTTTCCGCTGTTGTATGTAGAAGTGACTGCATCATCTCTCTGAAGATAACCACTGAGTTACCTTCACAGACGATTTAGCTCCTTACAAAGAACTCCTCTTTTTCTTATTCTGGGTATTTGAGGACTGCTCTGGTGTCACCAGACTATTCCTTTCCCTCAGCTCTTCCCTCGAGCAGTGCAGTCAGGAAGGCAGCCTCCAAATGAGGGTGTGAGGAGCAGGACACTGCAGAGGATGAGGAAAAGGTCTGTATGACATCCCTGAAGCTGTACCAGAGCAGGAATGATTATGGCTCTCAGTCTTGTAATTCCATTGCCAGACACTTCCCTAATGTGCAAATGCAGTGGAGGGTGGCCAAACATGCTCAGAGAAAATACCAGTGAGGAGATAAAATCAAGTCTGAATTAACTGCCAGCCCCAGAGAAATTGTTCTTCTGTGTCTATTAGCTGGAAAATATTTAGACGCTTGAAAGGCTGTTACTGGCTTGGGAATAATTAATTAACTTAATTTCATGGTGCTGCATTAATGAATTTTTGTCAAAATAAATGTTGATTTATAAGGTTTTAGATACCTAAAAATGCCTAGTTTGTTTCATATCTTAAAATTCATAGTTAGCTTAGTTTGCATACTGTTTAAACACCCTCATATATTATAGGTAATAACAAGTGGTTGAGCAATTTTTCCTGAAATGTATATACCTGTGTCTCTTGCACCCATGCTGCAATACTCTTTCCCTTGAGTACCTGACAAGAAGTCTGAGCCTGTAGCTGGTTGCTTGAATGCACAGTAGTTCTGCTGTTTCTCCTCAAATATGTAGAATTAAATATATATGCAAATCTTTCCACATTTAGAACTTTAATACAAAAAAAAAGATCAGTGAAACAAGGATAAGAAGCAAGTAAGGATGAGCAGGGAGCTGGGCAAAGTGGAAGATTATTTATTTAGTCCAAAACTGAAGAAGACAAATGTCAGAAAATAATTGAATACCAATTTGAGAACCAGTAGAATTGTAGGGATTCAATTACTGACTGTTTATATTATAAAGCATTGCAGAGATCCCAATGATATTGTCAACCCCATTCCTACAGGTGATGTTAAGGAATGCAGAAAAACAATGAGTTCTGCTCCTAACAGTGTAAGTAAGTTGAAGAGACAGATGAGAAGGTAAAGATTATGATTATCTTCTTTACTTAAGAGCTGAAGAGCAGAGGCACAGTCAGTTCTTATAAGCTGCCTGGATAGAAGCCAGACCTCTCTAACGCAGCAGCGATGCGCAGCCACAACACTGCTGCTCTCCTTTCGATTTGCTCCTGGTGAACCGTACCTCACATACAGCTGTGTCCTGGCCTGCAGAGCTCACAATGCAAAAGAAAGGAAAAGCTCAGAAAAAGAAATCCATCCAGAAGAAAGAGTGTGACAGGTGATGTGCAGAGTTATTTATTTATTTTTAGTTTACTTCTACCTCTAATCACCACAGTTTTTAACTGGTTATTTACAGGAAAGCATTAAGTAGAAAGGGGTCTTCAAAGATGATTTGCATGGAAAAGGGAATCAAAAGAGTCGTCGACGTATGCTGCAGGCATTTGCTTATATACGTAGAAGAATCTTTTAAAACTTTGTGCGATGAATTCTGCAAAGATTTTGCAGTCTTGACCAGAGTAACAGAACATCTGCTACCATCAATATCCTGGAGGTGATAAAACATTGATTTGCTGAGCAAGAGACAGAAAGCAGCAAGATTCCTTATAGATGTGTCTGACTCAAATATTTTCCTGCTGACCTGCAGACTTTGGGCAGTGTTTTTACTCAAACTATTCTATGGGCTGACTTGATGTTTGCCCAGTTTTGCAGAACTGACTACTGCATTTAAGGAAGCAGATACCATTTCCAAACTCCACGCCACAGTATTCCTGAATAATGATCAGACTTGGTTTTGTTAAAATATTTGAAAATGTGAGAAGTCATTTATTAAGTAAAATTCTTACTCTATTATTTGTATTAAATAGTTCTGAGTGCTTTCATCTGCAGCACTCTGCAGTGTGTGTACATCCTAACAGTGCTTTAAAATGTTAGGGCTAAAGCTTAACTGTTAGGGGAAAAACCCTAATTATTTTCACCGCTACCTGTTTTACCTAATGATCAAAGCCTTTTTTTGAAACTTTAAGAGTTATTATAAATTAAAGATTAAAGTTTCTGTCCAAGACATTTATGTTATCTGTGCTCCTTTTTCTCATACATGCTATCCAATAGTAATTCTAATGAAATATTCCCATTAAAAAAAAAATAAGTCACTATCATTATGTATCAAGGTTTTCTTCCTGTGGTATTTTTTCCTTTTAAGTTCTCTTATAGAAGTTCCATGAGGTTTCCCTTGAATTTTCTCCCTTCCTTGTGAGAATTGCTCTTCTATATTGTCTGGACTCAGAGGTCTTGAGCAGTCCTTTACAGTCCTAATTCTTTCAAATGAAAAGATTATAAAAATAAATTACAGAATGTTCAGAGAGCTAGACTGAGAAACACACTTTTTTATTTTTTAAGAAACATAGCTAGATTATATTACTTACTGTAGGAAGCCAATTTTTTAACAAAATAGAATTAATACAAATTGATACAAAATAGAATTGAAAACAATTTTGAAGAAATAGCTCCTTCTTACAATTTACTCTAGAGTACTGGTAGTGCTGGTTTGTGACGGTGATAGGACCAATGCATTGAACTCAACTTTCTTTGCATTTTCATGTTTTCAAATGAAAAAAAAAAGAAAGAGTTCTATGATGCAACTGAATTTAGTAGTTAGTGGTATTGACTGTGAAAGTTGATGTTATATCTTCAGTGAACACTCTTCTGTAAGAGCGAATTATTGCCTTTCTGATAGCTGTAACGGCTATACCATTTTGGCATGACAGTGCCCTATCTTTACAATTTCAGTTTTACAGTATAAAGTAATAAAGTAGTGCTCTGGTCAAGAAGGTAGGTCAGAAAATCTGCGTATGGAAAAGTCTCTGGAATGAGGCATGAAAATAGGGTGTTTATCATAAACTGTATTAGTCTGATACCTACTGTATGAATACAGTAGACTATAAATGTAAAAGTTGAAGCACTTTTAACTACTACATGCAATTCTTTGCCAAATGCAAGGATGGCAGATTTGAGAAGAAGCCAGCATAACCATATATTGTGATACCATGAGAAAAATGCAAAATTGTGCGTTTGAGTTTTTTACCAATTATTTCAATTTTCAAGTATTAAGGTAGGGTGCAGCCCATTTAAGACCAAGGACTATAAGTGAAATTTTACCTGTTCTACTGTGATGATAGTGATCACAGTTCCCGCTGAAAATGCATTTGCTGCTGTTTTGTGAACACAGAGGAATACAGATATGTAGTGTCTGATAGATTGGCCTATATGTTTCTCATTGGTACATTCAAACTTGCATATTTTGTTTCTGGTTCAGTCTTCTGAATCCCTGCTAAAACTCAGTGTGCTTGTTTACAACAGTTTCTGTATGATCCTAGCTAATTGGTATTATCACCAGGGCATGTAACAATTATTTACGGTTTCTGTCTGTTGATTTCAATAAAAACAGAAGTTGTTCATGCTGAGGTTTTACTGTTGGTTGTCAAAACATAACATAATATTATTAAAAGAGCTGAGGTTAATTGTGCATCCTTTTGAATGAAGCACTTAGAGCAGTTAGATTTTAGCTTCCAGATATAATCTAGAAGTGTAATATCAAAGTAATATATTTTCTTGTAAAATTCTAAAGCTCCATTAATTTTGATTTTTAGATAACCGGCACCAGTCTAAGAAATACCAAAGACCAAAGAAACAGAAGAAAAACAGACTCTATACTTTTTAATTGTATTACTCTTTTAAAAAAATGGATTGAAATTTTTAGAAGAAAAAAATGACTATGTTTTTACCTCATGTAATATGGATTCAGAGCATCCCATCTTGGAACAAACAGATAGCTATTCTATTTGTTTTTCTAGCAAAAAATTCTGGAGGATGCTGCGGAAGTTATAGATATTAAAGTATCACAGAAATGTCCACAAATGTGTTCTACACAAATGTAGGAAATTCAAAGACAAAAATAGAAAAAAAAAAAAACCTCTCTTTTAATGAGACAATATATAAAGCCAGATTGATAAACTAATGCAGCAGCTCTGCTTTCCTTCCCTTCTTCTCTGGCTTAATGGATGTCAAGGTCAGCTGCACAGATTTTTTTCTGGATGAAAATAATTAGTTCTCTGTAAATCATAGGTGTAAAGTAGCATTTTGTAGTACGGATGATGATAAGATCAGGATGCTTGAGAAAAATAAGGCATGAGGCAAACTGTCAGTGCAAAGTTATCCAAAGAGAATAGGGAATTAGAATATTAAGGAAATGTTACTGAAAAGTTTAGAGATATTAAACTAAACTTCCACTTCTATGAATTTATCTCCTTAAAATGTTAACAGTAACACAAATATTTGAGTATGAAGAATGAAATTGTGGCCACTTTATAATTAGGGGGAGTTTTACTGCTGACTGAAAATAAAATTTGCTTAGTCATATCTCAAAATCTCAATTGTAGGGAATGGCTTTCCATTCCCTACATGTGCTGTTTATTCTAGAGGGATTAGAACATCCCTGTCTAGGACAGATTCGCCAAAAATATGTAGCATCACAGGCCTCTGCCCTGCATGTCAGTTAATTAATGCAAAACATCAGTCACATGACATATTGATTTCCCTATTTATCTAAAAGAAACACACGCTATTTTAAATTTGGACTTTAGTTCTTGAGTGGCAATATATTATATAATTTATATAATGAATAAGTAATTTTAGTACTGAACCTGATGCATATAATTGTTTTCTTTATGTATTATTGAAAGAATCAAATCTCTCATTTCTTTTTCTGTTCAGTTAACGAATGTTGCAACTGTTTCATGTGATGAGGCTTCATATAGAATATAAAAAGCTTGGGAGAAGATAGTAAGTCTTTGATTCATGTACTAATCAAAGCAGGCAGTTCACTGTGTGAAGTTAATCTTGCAAGGAACAGATTAATCCTGATTTTGTGACCCACCTGGGAGTATAATATGACTACTATCTATATTCCTATTTGAATTATAGAAGTATATTTGTATTGATTTGTAACAGTCAAAACCATGGTAACATATTAGTGTTCACTCTTTTGTATAAAACAATCACATTTAGAAATAATCTTTTGAAAAAACTAGAAGGCATTAAGTTGAATGCATCTGGATGTAATGTTCTGTGCTAATGTAAAAAAAAGTGACCAGTATTTAAAAGTGTCATAGAAATCTTGTATATAGTAAAATTAAGCAAAAGTCCTTTCAGGCTCTGAGTTTTACTACTGATTACAATAAAACATCACTTGCACTTCGTTAGCATTAATTAGGCATATCAGAAAGATTACTGTTTCTAGCTTTTCATAGCCAGTGAAGTGACGTATTCTGTAAAAGAATTTATTCATCCAACAACTGCAGTCACATTTGAGAAATGTAGGGAAAGCAGATCAACAGGGCTCATTTTTGTGCAAAGTAATAATATAAAGATGAGGAGTCAGGATTAAATATAACAATTTCTAATAAATAAACAACATATTGAAGTGAATACACAGATTGGGAATCAAGCACTAGGCAGAATGATAACCCTACATAAAACAGCTTTCTTGATACTAAATATAAGTTCAATTGAATATTGAACTATTTCTTTATTGAATCTGTCCTAACGCACTTTAGGGTGTTTAAGAATTATTTTAAAGTCTTCCATGACAAGTATGATTTCTTTACTCCATACTGGGTGTTATAGAAAGTAAACTTCATAATAGATTATATAATAATAATGTAAGTCAGAGTAATTGACAACGTATTCATCAAGGCTCTGATTGAAGATAATTGCTTCTATCAACGTATTCACTGAATCATTGGGGCCATTTTTTCATAAACAGATTAGTATCTAAACACTTCAGCATCCACATGTAAATGAATCACAGCTCAAAAAAAAGTTAATGGTTATAAATTAATTTATATTTTCTACATTTTTAAGATTCTTCAAAATAATTTGCTTTACGTTCAACAGAATCTGCCAGTCATAAGGCAGACTAAGGGTAAATCCATTTTAGGACCTAGACATCATTTCCTTGCCTGGAGTAAAACTCAAAATAACATTTAAGTGTCCCAAATGCCTATATTTCTCATAAAAGTTCCTTACACATTTAAAACTATGCTACTGTGTATGCCAAGGGCATAAGTTTTTGTTTCTATCTCCCTTATAAGGCCATTTGAGATTCATAAATTCTGGGTCTTGGTGCCTCTAAGGAATCTGCTTGACATGCTGAGTAGAGTTAGGAAACAGCTCTGAGTTCAGCACTCAGAGAAGCATTTTACAGTGGAAAGGCATTCAGTGATGCCTAAATTTGGCATAATAATTTAGCTGTTAAAACACCTCCTCTTACTTTAAAAATAATTGAATTTTGTTCTACATGAGCCTGCAAATTCTGTTTTCCAAGGTCTGTCCCAGTTGCCATGCTATTTCTGAGTTGCTAATTCCATGAAAGACAACATTGTCTAAACTCCATGGAATCAGCAGTGAGACCATCAGGCTGGAAGGAGAGGAGGGCAACCCAAAGAGGCAATTTATCTTTCTTGCTGAATCTCTCAAATACTCATTCTCTTCTGCAGTGAGAGTTTAAGATTATTAATCCAAGTTTTGAGGAGATATTTTCTCTATGGGAGTTGATGTATTTCCCAACCTGTGGTAGTTCTGTTTCCTAGATGAGTGACTTCATTTCCAAACTCAGGATTCAATTCCAGTTATGAATCTGGATGCTTACCTGCTAAACATTTTGATGTAAAACATTACAGTGCCTTACTGCCTTCTACTGCCCTCCTCTGGTCTGCAGTGTAGGAAACAGGAAGAGAATGTGGGATAGGTGATTTACCTAGAACACAGAAAGACAAATGTCTTGCAGTGTCACATTGGCAAAATTCTGATTCAGTGGATAGAGGAAGAACAGAATAGGAAATGCAAGTTTATAGTATAATATCTAATTTACTTTGGAAATCTCTGGTTTCTCCTCCTCGTACTAGTTCCGCATTTTACTTTAGAGGTTCTCAGAAAAGATTGGGTTGGGATCTGATCTCTTAGGTAATGACTTTTGTTAATAAATTTCAGCCATGCTTCCTTTCTCTTTCTCTGCTTCTCCAGTAAGTATTGAATTCCTTCCTGCGTGGCAGCCAAATTTCAGTGGAAGGAGCAGACAATTTCCTTTCCAACAAAACAACTTATAAGCTGCTTGCAAGAAGCATCTCTAAGAAATAGAAGGTTGAACTCTCTCATAAGGCTGAGTCTCCTTTAGATATGTGCTAACTGCTAAATTATTATATTAAAGAGTGAGTGTTGCCACAGAGTAGAGAATGTGCTCGTGTGAGTTGTGTTAAGTATGTTTTGAGAATATGGAGAGCTCCTCAGGGGACACAGGAGGTTGAGATTTGTTTTCTGAATTCTAAGTGGGATTAGATGCTGAGTTGTACAGAAACACAACTCATACAGGTTTCCTTCAAACTTTCTATTTAAATCCTGAGGTGTATATGAAATTAATATAGTAGGCATTCTGCATTTATGAAAAAAACAGTATTTCAAATACCACTTGAAGTCCTTTTGGGGGGATTTAATTAATAAAATCAATTTAAAAAAAAATTAACCTTGAAGGTTGTTGAGTAGGACTAAGATCTTTAAACTGTAAATTAGTAGGGGTAAATCATACCAAGCACATCTGAAGACCTTAAAATAAATTTTGTATTAGCAATTGTGCTAATAAGAAACCACATTTTCCTTCTATTCATTTTTCGATTTCATTACCAGAAATTTTACCAAGAAAAATAAGGTAAAACAAAACAAAACAAAAATTCTTAAGGAATTGATTCAAATAAGAGAAAGAAAGAAAAAGACTGGGAGTGATGCCAGGAAGAGCTCCCAAATTAACTTATACATCTTGCCATGAAAATGTCAGATTGTGGAAAGAATAGGCCTTCCACTCCAGCTGAGCTGAGGAGACCTAGGGGACTCTTAATTAGAGTCCATCTCAGAAAGTTCTTTGAGCCTTCCAAGAAAGCATCTATATGTCTACAGTTTGGGAATACTGAAACACTGAAACACCAGCTGCTCTTCAGTGGCAGAGATAGGTCTTTGAAGAGAATAGTTGTTGACCCATGAGCCATGAAAACACAGAAATCTGTTTCAAATTACTGTTTTCATCACTTGGATCTAAAATATCTTGCCATTTTATTCAGTCATGAAAAGATGTGCATGGATGATCATCTTATACTTTTCTAGTGTTTCTGAATAAATGCAATAGATGCATTTAAGCATTTAAAATGCTTAATGCTGCTGAAACTCACTCTCACTCTAAATAACTGAAGTAGTCATTTTTTTCATATTAGGAAATAGCCGTGAAGATTACAAGTACTGCTGTATTTTGATGTCTATGTCAAATGCAAAATCACATTTTAGAAAATTAATGACAGACCCACTTACAGTCTAAGAAACATGCGCTTGGGGATTATAGAGAAATGTGATTTCACATTTCCAAAACTCCAATGTTTGCCAGTGGTTTTGCTGTAAATTCAACATAATCTACCCAGTGAGGAAAATGACTTCTAGTAAATAGCTTCTAAACCTTTGCAAATATCACAACTGAATATCAAAATCAGGAAATCCATTTTTGACATAATTATACTTTTGATCATTATATTTGAATGCTTTGAATCCTTTCAAGAAGCTATGAGTTGGGAGATTAATTTTTTCTTTCTTCATAAACTATCTTATTTGTGTGCGATGGCACTGCCTCTTTTTCTTACAATGAATTTGTCTTACTAATGGCTATGATTTTGTATTTAGGTGTGAATTTAAGGGTTACTAGCCTCTAGTCTAGCTCAGCTGCTACAGGTTTTCCTTGATGCTCAATTCCTTTTACTTCCTAAATAAAATAGAAAACAGAAAACCCTGTATTCTCTGCCAGTTTAGTGTTCTTAGGTTAAACGGCATTTTTAAAGAAATGTGTTAAATTTACTGGTTCATACCTAAGAATATGAGGGTTTTTTAGTACTAAGAGAAATTTGAATACAAGTTGTTTACTCTCTTCCTTAGTATCACAGAAATGACTTGGACAAATTCAAATAAAAAGGGAGGTAAAAGGCAAAGGCAGCAGCAGTTTCTTATGTAATTTGTTCCCTTCTTCCAGTTTAGTTCCACTACCTCTTGCAAAATGAAACCCTATGTTGCCATAAT
Source organism: Crypturellus undulatus (assembly GCA_013389825.1). Lineage (NCBI taxonomy): Eukaryota > Metazoa > Chordata > Aves > Tinamiformes > Tinamidae > Crypturellus > Crypturellus undulatus. The sequence continues at coordinate 67,865 of VWPW01015209.1, forward strand.
TTGGAATTAGAAATATGTAAGTAATTAATTAATAGAAAGCTATTACCTTCCTAAGAATTACCTCAGGTAGAAAGGTGCAATACATAAACATAAGCATTTAATTATCACCTAAAATAAAAAAATGAAAGTGATCATAGATATCTCTAAGAGTTCATTAATCAGTCTTCAATCTTCAAGTGCAGTACTGTTAGATATGCATTGTGGATCTTGGCCTTTATTGTTAGGACAAGGTAAAGACCTGCTATTCACACCACTAATCAGTGAGTCAAAAACAGGAGATTTAAGTTAGTGTTACCATTTAAGGTAGCAAATTCTAATGATGCTTTTGTAAAGGCCATCTATGTACCTTTTGTTTATAAAGTATATTCTTTGCTCAACTGTAGTGGTAGCTTAGTAATAATAATTGTGTTCTTAACAATGATACCTCTCATCTTCTGATAATTATGTTTTTGTGTTACAGCACTCAAGCCTTGCATACCTGTTGGCAAGGAGAAAACCTTAACACAAATTAGGAACCAAAATATATATTCATTGTTTAAGTGTACCGTTAACAAAGAACTCATAACTTCCCCTAGATTAAAATATGTTACATAGAGTCTTAAGATTTCTTTATAATCATTGGGGAACTATGCAGTAAGAAGTTTTAAATTAGATCTTACAGATGCACCTGTGAATAATGTTGTTTAATTCAATCAGCTACTGAATATCCAAATTCTTACTGACTTTCAATACAAACCAGTAATTCACTGGATAGAGCATGGTTCACATATTATAGAGATTTATCTACAGAGATTTATTTATTTATCTTTTGTTGAAACAAAGAGACCTTGCTTGTCAGAAGCTGCCTAAAGTGCATTTCACTTCATTTGGCCTTGAAGTGCTCCTGACTCCTTCACTGATATCAGCTGACTACAGATACACAGATGACGTGGATTCCTGCAATTTCCTAAAAGAAACAGTGGTGAAACCTTCTGTGATTGTTGACGCTTAGAAACGGTCTCTCAGTAACAGAGCTTCCCCCTTCATCATTTTCGGTCTTCAGCTTTTTTTTGTTTATAACAGAATTAGCAGTGCTAGATCCCCAAAGGAAACATATAAGTTAGTGTCAGTATCAAGCGCCAACACCTTAATGTCAAGGATCTATGATATTATAAGCATAATATATTATAAGTACCTCAAAGGAGGCAGTGAAGAGGATGGGGCCGGCCTCTTTTCAGTGGTGGCCACTGACAGAACAAGAGGAAACGGCCACAAACTGAAGCATCAAAAGTTCCACATGAACTTAAGGAAACATTTCCTGACAGTGAGGGTGACAGAGCCCTGGAACAGGCTGCCCAGAGAGGTTGTGGAGTCTCCTTCTCTGGAGATCTTCAAGACCCGCTTGGATGCAGCCCTGTGCCAGGGGGCTTGGATGCAGCCCCCTGTGCAGGGGGATTGGCCTAGATGATCCTAGAGGTCCCTTCCAACCTTAAGCATTCTGTGATTCTATGATTTCATAAATACCATGAATCTATAGTCTATACCTAAACTTTCTTATATATCAGTTGCAATGTATCAGTTGTTGGGTTCAGTTGCTGAAGCCAAAATAAACCAATTAAACACATGTGTCTTTAACTGTGATTATGACTAATTTGCATCTACAGTTTGCAAAGTTTAGTTGAGGCAATTTGCCAATCTTCCTCAAAACAATATTTTCTTAGTTTAAAGCGGAGGCTCCCCTGCTATATAAAGAATTTTGCTCTGTAGTTTCTCTCTATGATTCACCATTATTTTGTATTTTTTCCCATTCCTTGACCAAGAATTGATATGAATACACAACTGATGTTCTATGCTGAGTGTTGATTCAGCCTCAGTACAGTAATAGATTTACCAGAGATCTGTCTAATAAGCACTCTTTGTATTATCTGCCTGTGCAGGTCTTCCAAGCAAGGTTTCATCATCTCTTCAGGCTTTCAATTATTCTGTAAAACTATAGATCACAGGAATTAGGTAAAAGTTAACTAAGTTTTGTCATGTTCCTGTAAAATTCCATACAATTCTATTTACAGAGCATTCCAGTAGTGGAGTCCTAGACACTCTTTGTCATTTCAACAAGTCTCTTGGAAAAGCTACTAATCTGGAAAGGTTGTCTCTCTATCAAGCCATACAAATAACTCTGACTGATTGACTCAAATTTAGCAAATTTAGATTTATCAGGACTCTTCAACCCCAATTGATGAACTTATAGAGTTTCTCTGGGATCAGTCGTTTATCAGTCAGCTTGCAACTACATATACGTGAAAGATTTTCAACATCTGAGATCTGTTCGCGCATCCTGGCAGACCTGTTGTTAATCCCTTTAAAAAAAAAAAAAATGCAGGCAAAACGATACTTCTCATTTTTTTCAGCTGCAGATACTACATTATTTTTTCTTCACTGTTCCACTTCATATCTTTTGTGTTCGGTGATTAACAATTGACGAAATATAAAATGAAGCAGTATCGTTTTAGAAATGTATTGTCAGCAAAAGTTTTACCTAAAGTTCAATTTACTTTATAAAATACTTATCCTAAGAATATATTCTCCAGCTATCCTATGGTTGATGATTTGCATCTAGTACATGTAGGAGATTTTCCAGCTTTATATATATTTAAATCAAAGAAATAATTGGAAGAAACACAGTAGGTACATTTCATTTTCCTAATGGATAATGGATCTCTTTTTATTATAAGACCTCTCAGAAGTCAGCAAAAGAGACACAGTCTCTTCAGAATCTTTCTTCTGATGCTATGTACAATGCATATCAAATTTCTAATTTTGCATATTTTCTTTCAAAATGTGATCAGCAACATTTCTGACTAGGTTTTCTGAGACAGATTTGCCGCGTGCTCGTATCTTATCCGTTTCACGCGAGCTAAAACTGAGACTCAAGACTGCTTGTCGCACTGCGCTCGGAATTCACTCGCTCGCTGCGGCGGTGAATCCGCCCGGCCGCTGTTTTCTCTGAGTCTCAAGGTTGCCGGCTGCTGTTCTCCTCCAAGTTGTCCACATCTGAAAACCCGCCGAGCTGCTGTTCTCCCGAGCCGCGCTGTTACCTTCGAGTCTCAGGGTCGACCCGTCGGCCAGGGGGAGGGTGCGGGGAAGAAATGCGGCTGACTCAATTTGAGTAATAAGGCAAGACTTCATTTATTGCTGCTGCGTATAAGCATTATATAGTTTTTACAATTGCTGCTAAAGCTACACGTCCTTACACTATTGGTTAACTATTCATACCCCACTATACCATTGGTTAGCTAATTATGTCCCACTACACATCCCCAGCATTGCTTTCCCACCTAATCTTGGATTGTGCTGCAGTTTCTCAAGGGACAGAAGCCCCGAGGGCCTAACTTGTGCTAAGAGCCTAAGTTACTTATGCTAAGGGTCTAAAATCCAAGGCCTTGGTTGTTCACACAGAATCCATGTCCCCGATCCTTGCACCATTCTGCAATACAGATTTTTTTTATCTACCGATGTTTTGATTTTACATTATTTTAGGTAGCCATCATATTTTCTTTTCATGAAAAAGCCTGGTATCTCTATCTGTATTCCTTTCAGAACTATTACTTATTCTCTTACAGAAATTCAAAGTATGTAACTATAGAATTTCAGCCTATGTGATATGAGCTTATATTTTTGCTTGGCATGCTTCAGGCTCAGATGCCAGGAGATGCAAACAATGACAAGAGAGAATTTCATAGACATGACTATGATCATGAAAAAAGGAAATAAAATGGCCCTTCAAGTATGTCGTGTCTAGTATGTCTGCTGCTACAGAAAACATGGAAAATGCAGATAAAGAGGTTTGTTAGTGGACACCATGCTACACTCATTGAAGTGGTCTTCTTACATTCATTGAAGACTGCTTCCATGAGTGTAGCATGGTGTCCGCTAACAAACCTGAAGGCAATGACCTGACGACACTATTTTAGCTGTCAAATAGAGGAGAGAGCAACTGCAATCCACAAAAGCAAGACTGTGAAAAGTCTGGAAGAGGTGAAACCTAATACAAGAAAAGATGTAGTTTAACCTGAAGAATCGAGATCAGGAAATCAGGTGGAAAAAACTCTGTAATTTATTTGCATGAACTCAGCTCTTAAAATGGGAAGACGTCTGAGACATACCAACAATTAAGCAGTCTCCTGAAGAAGCAAGGCTGACAGAAAGAGTCTCAGAGACTGACACCAGGCCCTATATCCCTATACTAACTCCACGCTGGGATAAATCAGTGGTTCTCCAATCACACCAGTTTTTATTGGCAGTTGCACCATAGATATCATGCATTGAAGCATTGTTTCTTTTCAGGAAAGTTCTAGACTTAAACAGTCAGTGGTTACTTTGTTCACTAGGGTGTTGATTTATTAGAGTATTAGCAGGAGTTGATATCCCACGGAGTCATCAAAGAACATAGGCCTGCTATGTTTGAATTTAAACTCATCAGAAAAGATTGACGCATATCAGCTTTTCAGGTATTTAGGTAGCCACAAGTATCCCTACACACATCAGATGATACTGGAATAGTAACACTCTAACATTACTATATTGCACTCTGTCAGCCCTTCTGGTAGCCTTTCATTTACATGTGTAAATGATACACAGACCTCTGTTTTCCATGCATGACTGACCGAGAGAAGGCTACTTCAAGCACATGGCCGTTCACAGAATCACAGAACGGCTGAGGTGGGAAGGGACCTCTAGAGATCACCTAGTCCAATCCCCCTGCTCCAGCAGAGCACGTGGCACAGGGTGGCATCCAGGCGGGTTTGGAAGATCTCCAGAGAAGGAGACTCCACAGCCTCTCCGGGCAGCCTGTTCCAGGACTCTGTCAGCCTCACAGGAAAGAAGTTCTTCCTCACATGGAAATGGAACTTCCTGTCTGTAATACTTTCACCACAATTTTTTTTTTGTAGTGAAATTACCATTGCTCACAATTACTATTGCTAATTCAGAGGGATTATGGGTGATTTATACAAAGCAAAGTGAAATCGATTTGAATTTATGGACACAGGTCAAGGATCCTGCTAGAATGATGTGTTTGGAAAAACCTATTCCTCTAATGCTTAAAAATGTTCTTCTCAAATCCAGTCCAAATTTGTTTATGGCCCATTAACACACTTATCTCTTGACTTAGTGTTGTCTAGGTCCTATATGAGAGTTATATCTTACTTTCAATGTTTCTTTTTTCAATCTTATTTTAACCACATATGGTACTTTTTAAGAATGATCAGCTTAATAAGCTATTGCAGCTGTTACATTGTTAAACTGAAAGGGCTAATCTTTTGACCATTTTTTTCTGCAGATGGGTTCTCTATTTCTATCTTTATTCTAGTAGTATTTCCATTTTTAAGTTGACTTTCTTAAACTGCGTAGGAAGCATAAAAAATGCAGTAATGTAGCAGGATGTCTGCTGAAAAATATGAAGTTTTTTTTTTTAATTGATCATCAACCTATTGTTATTTAAAAAAATGAATTGCAAAATGGTGCTGTTACTATTTATTTCTACACTGATATCAGTTTTTCTCTTCATTATGTTATGTGGAATTTCTGCTGTTTACCTTAGTTGTTTTGACAGAAGTGATCTATGGTATAGTCCATGCAGAGAGTATTTTGATTGATTAGAACATATCTAGAAAAACAATTTTGCTTATTTTCTCGAATAAGTGTTTCATTCCTATAAAATCCCCCCAAAATAATGTGAGATACCATTTAATTTGTCCTCGCATTAGAGAGGATTAATTCATTCTAACAAATATTTGTCTAACCTTTTAAAGGTCTTCAGTGAGATTTCCCAAAACTCTCTAAGCATTCTCTTTTACCATTTTCACTTTTCTATGAGAAAAGTCTGGTTCATTTGTTCTTTTCCATTTCAAACTAAAATCTTTTCTAGCAAAGTTTTGAGTCCATTAATTTCTGTCTTGCTTTCCATAAACAGGGTTAACTATTTATTTCTGTTGTCAGTCTTTTGTTTCCTAGACCTGGAAGAACTTCAGGTCATTTTTCAGGTCAACTTTCAGGTCATTCTGCTTTTTGCAGAAATTATGTATTATAAATCACATTGCTCTCCTTTAGACTTTCTTTAATCAGTCCATCACTTGCTCAAACTAGAGCACACTGCTGTCGATTTGATAAGGAGGAGAATTTTTTACTGATGACAGTAAAGGCATTCTTCCACAAATAAACCCCTCTCCTGTTTACCTCTGGTTTCTTCTTCTGGGTGGGGGTGGCATCAGCTTCAGCTTGGGATCCAATACAACTCCTAAAGCTGTCTTGAAGAAAGCAGAATTGCTTCCTCAGGTTTAATCTGTGTAACTGATCATTCCTCCATAGTTAAGACGCTTGGTTGAATCCCATACTCAGTGCATTGAGTCTGGCATGAATCTATGCTCTGTAATCTACAGAATTACTCCCATAAGTCAACATATTAAAACAGGTTCAATTCTATTCCATTTCATTATATTAAGCCTAAAATTAAACATTCTTACTTTTAAATTCTAACTTTCATGGAGATACTCACATTTTTTGGAATTTGAATATGCACAATGAATCTTTTCAATGTTGGTATTACAAATACTGTCAAGGAAGAGTTTTCTAAAGAAAGGCAAATATTTAGAAGTAAAAAAATCAACCATATAAGACTATAATAAAATTAAAGCATCCAATGTTTTCAATGAAATAATTTTGTGAAAAATTAACAGCATGCTACAATAGTACATTAAAAACACGTCTAAGATTACTAAACTCAATAAAGAATTGTACTTAATTGACCCCACAGAGGAAAACATTCTGATATGTATGCTGTCAGTGACTAAAGACAAGTTTTCCATTTGTCTTGTGTTGCCTAGACAGACTGTCACCATGTTCCAATCCGTCTTGGTTAGCAAAGGGTACAACAGAACTATTGATTTGTTTCATTCGCACACAAATCCTGAAGAGATTTCAGCACTGACAGACAGTTCTGCTGTATTACTTTGCATTGAAATTACTGAGAGGTAAAATTATTTATCAGAAAACTGCAGTATCTTTTATTGTGTCTATTGCTAACTATTCAAATAAGAAATGTTAGGGCATACTGATTCTTTAATATGGTTATAATATTTTATACACTTTCATAAATAGTGTTTGCTATCTAATTTGAAAGCAACGTGTATGGAAAAACTTCTAACACTATTACATGTCATTGCAAATTTACCTCAAATTATTAATGGTGACATTTTATACTATAATTTAATAAAATCAGTTAGGTCTAAAGCAGAGGTTTAAGCAAAAATACTTTTTTAGAGTTAAATAGATATATAAATAGGAAATTATAAGAATTTTCAATAATAAATTCCATTCAGCTGTGAATGATTTCATTTTCTGTATGTATATTGCTGAGAGGCCCCCAGTCTGTCCCTGCCCCTCCAGGTCTTCCCTCTGCCCACTCCCATCTTCAGACCATCTCAGCCCAGCCTGGGGCCATCCGTCACTGCCCTCTGATGTGCAGCAATGCTGGCTCCAGCTCTGCCATAGCCTGGCCCTGCCTGGCCACATCTTCTGTAATCCGAGAAAAAAAAAGTGAATTTTATCAACTTACCTAAAATGAGATAATTTTTCAAATAATTGTTTTTTCTTGTTTACTCAATACATCTTGGTACTTTGGGGACCGTATCTTACCCTGCTAGCAGCATCCTCTAATGTAGCTCTTTAAAGGTAGACAAATAAAGATATATTTTCATTCTCAAAATGGTATTATATGCTAGTAAAATCTTGATCCTTTCTACTCAATAACAAAATGTACTTTGCTAAAAGGGATTAAGGTATGTTTATTGATATTCTGGTTTAGAACAGTGCAATTTAAAAGAAAGAAAGTGTAAGAACATATTTCTGTTATTTTTATTAAAGGAAAACCAGATGAAACATTCATCTTCTTACATTTTAGCTCAGGAATTTGATCTAAGCTATTAACAAAAAAACCACCCCAACAACATTTAAAGTACAAAAAGTAGTTCTGCACATTATGTTGTGTGCTAGCTTCACATAAACTATTTATTCATCTGTTAATAGGGAAAGAGTAATTCACAGTCTGTGAAAAGCGGTTCAAGAAAACTTCTCATTGCATGTTGAAACTTCTTGTTTAAAGGAAATATTTCAGTCTGCAGTAGTGATTTTACGTAGTTTCTCCTAATGAAAAAAGAGATGATAAAGACTGGAAACACCATAGATCTGTAACAGATCCATTCCCAGATACAAATCAGTGAAATGCCACAATACACTATCACTACTAATTTCCACCACTGTTTCACAGGTGGGCTTTGGTTTGCAAAAGATCACAGCAACGTAACCGTCAGTATCATTCCTTTAAAAATGATAAGGGAGAGAAGCTAAGATACACAATTATTTCAGGTCACGACATATGTGGAACAAATGTAATAAATTGTTTGAATATTTGAAAGCTCCCAAATGCTGACCTTAGTGGCATGAGATCAGTAGCAGTCAAGGAGAGGCCACTGTTCTTTTCCCCGCTGGGTCCAATATTTCATTTCCTGCCAAGCCTGCTACTGCTAATCACTACTGGATTTGCCCTTATTATAACTAGCTTGATGAAAAACTGTAGAGAAAAAACAGTGATGCTGCAAAAATATAAGGAATGTTCTGGTACCCTTCCAATGCTAAATGTGCTTTATCCATAGATGTATTATAAAATTTTGAATAAATAAAACACTACACGGCATACAGATAAATAAGAATGAGTATCCATGACAGATTATGTCATATGCAACTGTAATAATTGCCCCTCTTTCCCATGCATCATCAATTAAGATTTAATATTTGCCATTAACCTCAGTAACCATTACTGAAGATATAGGGTTAGCTATGCTGATAAGTAGGAGTACGAGATTGGCATCTAGTATGAACCAGACATCAGAAAAGGGTTTTGAAAAAGTAATTATCTCCTTTAAAAAAGGCACAAACAAAAGCCATATTCTCTCAGAAATAATGCAAAATTAGTTTGAATTTTGCCTTGGAAAAAATCTTTGGCATACAAAATATATTTTGAAAAATATATTTTGGAAAGCTCATTCATGTCAATCTTCTGCTGAATTAGAGATGTAATTCACACTTTCCTGTCTGCTACATGTTTGTCTATGTTTGAGTCATGTCCTTCCTGCTCCTCAACACAGAAGAGGTTGCAAGTAGGGGATCAGAGATATTAATTCCTGACGTCTTTATTCATGTCCATATCTGTTCTTCTTATAACTCCCTTTGCCCAGAGAAGGAAAGGGCTGGGGTTTTGCTCCCTGTCCTTCTCAGTNTTTTGAAAACAAAGTTTGGAAAGCTCATTCACGTCAATCTTCTGCTGAATTAGAGACACTTTCCTGTCTGCTACATGTTTGTCTATGTTTGAGTCATGTCCTTCCTGCTCCTCAACACAGAAGAGGTTGCAAGTAGGGGATCAGAGATATTAATTCCTGACGTCTTTATTCATGTCCATATCTGTTCTTCTTATAACTCCCTTTGCCCAGAGAAGGAAAGGGCTGGGGTTTTGCTCCCTGTCCTTCTCAGTGCTGCGGCTGCAGGAGGAGCAGGATTCCATGCTCGGAGTATATGTGGCTTTGATACGCTGCCAGTCGAAAAGCAATAACAGAAACCCCAACAGGAAACAACAATTCTCAGTACTTTATTACCCAGTCAAATATGAAGATAATTTCCTGGCATCAGCCATTGGTATTTTCCTGGCGCCAGAAATTTTCCCTTGGCAGAGCTTGCTACAAATAATGTAGGTATATATGCTGCCTAAGGAAAAGGGTCCAATAATCTTTCATAATGGAAAATGTTTATTAGGTGATCTAAACATAAGATCATTATATATATGATAAAAATGAAATATTATTAGTAGTACTATGCAATATACTGAGCCATCTCAGAGCTGCAACAGTAAACAATTTTAATTTCTTCCTATTCTCTTTAGGATATAATTATTATCTGCATAGAAAAATTACAATATACTTTTGACAGGTATTTTATAATCACATGTTAGTGTAATGAAAAATCTTTTGGATATTTCTCCAAGAATTTGAAAATAAATGAACTTAAAAATGCAGAAACGCACTAACATTTTTATAAAGAACTTTTGATACATCAACTAATTCATATATTTTTTTAAAATAGTTATATATTTTTTATTTTTTCATTTGTTGCCACAGCAAAAATGAAGCTTAAATTGTGAATGCTAACAGAGAGCAAATACTTGGGGTGGGGGACAGGCAGGGTGAACATCTAAAATTGGGCTTTTCACTTTCAAGCAGAAGCCTGTTACTTGCTGACTGCAACTAGAACAGACTATCAATAAATTTTGATAAGACATGGACTAAACAAAAACATCATGTCCCAAATCTTCCAATTAATAAAAGAACAGAACCACTAGTTATAAGACTGATCGCACATTGTGCTTCTGCACATAGACTTTTTAGATGAGGTAAAATGTTGGTGTGGTATTCCAAATAGAAAAGCTGCTATTGAAAAATAAGGATTCTCAAAACATGGTTTCAGAGAAAAGGAGGCTGACGAGGAAGGCTGGAGGCTGGCTGGAGGAAAGAGAAATGGGAGGATCCTATTTTTTTGAGAGAGAGATTTATGGAGACAAATACCAGGAGATGCCCAGGGATCATGTCCAGTAACACCTGAGACTAGTAACCGGGACCAGTTGTGAGCACACATACAACTTTCTGCCCCACCTTCCCAGATCAGCAGCAATTTCCCCGTAAGGAAGGAAGGGGAGACCTAGTTAATCTAATAGTGGTGGGGAATGAGCGAGTGGGTGAGATAATCTTGCTGATCCTCAAGTAAATCCAAGTATTTAGCTCTTCTATGGCTTGTTTTGCCTGTGATATTCATATAAGCAACATTTTAAAGAATTAGCATGGCTTCAGAACATAAAATTCTAAAAATATTATAAAAGGCTAAAGAAGAAGAAAGAAAGGAGAACTAAAAAAAAAAAAAAAACACCCAAACTCTACTTTTAAAAGCCTGATATGGCCACTGAGGTTACTGAAGTAAAGGACACTTTCCTTTATATAGGTTGGCAAAAATCCACAGGTAAAAGACCTAAGTGGTTTTAAGATCAATATCACTGGAATCTCTTAAGTATTCTCTCTTAAAACTCTAGAGGAAAAGAGAATGAAAAGAATGAAAGAAAATGAAAAAAGCAGAAAATATGGAGATCTTAGCCACTTCCTTAGTGGCTTCCTTAGTGGCTTCCTTCCTACTAGGTCCATTACTGTGTTTTCTTTTTTTTTTTCTTTCATAGGTTGAAACCTCTATTTGATGGGATTTGCATAGGAAGAGGAAGGTGTGCTAAAGTTCTGCTTTTAATAGACACTCAAGAAAATCAAAAATTCTCTAAGGTTCAATCATCAATGATCAATCTTACTTTGTCCTCAGATAACCTGAATTATAGCTTACAGAAATCTGAGCAGATGTCTGAATATGAATCACATATGATCTAAACAGGTTGTACTGAATTTAGACACAGAGGTTGGGATTCATCTGAGCTAAGGTAGTATCTGAAAGTTAGTCGCTTAAATTTCAATGAATCATAGGAAGCTCACTTGCAGTCAATGAAGATAATAAATATCTAATGTAAATGAGAGGAATTACTTTCTGATGATGCTTATTTCTCTCCATTAACTATACAGAGCTGTCTTAAGGTCTATAGTTTTGTTGCAAGGAATCTCAGAATGATAAAGCATAATCTAGTGCTACAAGACGACTCATTTGCTGTATTGTCTAATCTGTATTTCAATAGCAGAATCTTCAGATCTTATCAATCTGCCTAGATTTCTTATAAAATCTTTGAGTAACGAGTATACATTGTAAGTGTATCCAATACAGATAATATGTTTAGAAAGTAAGCAAATACTTAAGAGCGGCAATTGTACTTTAGGCCCTGCCCCTCTCAAGTGTACTTACAGGACTGAATGAAATAGAAGTGTTCACTCCACAAAGTATATCCCTGGTGTTTGACACCTAAAAAGAACTCAGAGTAGATCAGGCCTTTTAAAAACAATTGGGACATAAGTACTGTACTTTTAATTCATTCAAAAGGTAAGAAATTCCAAAGAAACCCCAGCATGGAAGACAATAAAGAGAATAAGATCACATCAGTAAGTATTTGAAAAATCTAGTTTTGCGTTTTGAACAATTTCCTAGAAATCTGTAAATCCAGCTTTGCAAACTTCTAGGAAAGAGGAGGTGGATCCCATAATCCACATCATAGAGGAACTAATGTGTAAGGGACTCACCAGTGCCCCCACACAGTGAGAAAATGATGCTGTTCAAGCAAAAGGTTTTTAAGATTGTGGAGAGGCTGCTTGACAGTTTGGGAACTAGTTGCCAACAAGCATAAGGAGAGAAGGGATAAAATGTACTTCCCAGTGCTTGCAGTTAGCTTGTGAATGCCATTCACAGAGGCTTAATCCTTCATGCACTGCATGGGCAGCCCATCTACTTCATGGCTGGCTTCTGGCCATAAGTAGAAATAGGGCTTGTGCAGTTTCAGGGACTCACTGAAATTGCGACACCAGCAGAAAGATACTGGAAGCCAAAAGGTTACTTTCTGAAACTGTTTTGAGCTGACTGCTAATTAGTATTTTGTTTGATAGCCCTTTCATAGCTGGATGCAGCCGGGTGAAAATAAACCACAAAGGGAACTCATTTTTGCTTATCATTAATTTTTGCTTAGTTTTGTAGACACTTCTGAGATACTGCAATAATCTTCTTAATTTGTAATATATTATAAATTGATTTAGTAAGTTTATTCATTTGAATAGTCTTTTTTTCATTATTTCTCATAAGTAATTATGACAACATGTTCATAATGTACTGGATCATATGGTATTGAACTGACTGGGTCAATTTCTGCTTTATTATAATAATTAGATACCATTAAAGTTTGCTGTAGAGGGTGAGATAAATTTTCCAGTGCCCTGAAGGTATTTTCCATGTCATAGTGAAGCACTGCCCTGTGCTTCATTTGACTTATTTAGATGTATAAAATTAGGCCAATTCTCATGCCACATGAAAAATTAATGACTATAACTTACAAAATAAACAATAACAGATCTATAACTTTTCTCACTCTTCCTATTCGGTATATAGTCATAAGCTGATTATGGTACTTATAGTCTCAATTTTTGTGTACAGTCATCATTCTCAACCTCATCCTGAATTTGTATCAGGTCAAGACCGAAGTATGCACCCACTGTACGATGGTTTCCAAATGCAGGAAACATAGGGCCATCCATTCTCTTTCTGATCTGGAGTATCTAAAGGGCAAAGGCCCAGGGGCATCAATTTATTTTAGAAAGCAATTTTTGATTATCTTAAGTGGAAGTACTTTTAGCCAGCAGTAATTTTTTTAGTGAGAAACCTGGCCACTCCAAAAAAAAAATCCAGACTGTGCTTCTCTTCTAGCCCTCCACAGGCTTAATCAGTTTTCAAGACATCCCTTTCTTAACACCTTGAAAAAAATGGTGTTTTGGCAGTATCCAGTTTAGCTACTGTCTGGCTTAAGATTTCAAGCAGTTTAAAATGTTTCACAATCTGTGCTTTAAAGCAAAGAAAAATTGCTTTTACCTATAAGATAATCTCCTAATCGTGTTTTAGTGATGGAGGAGGTATGTTTTTTCTTCTAGGCTTCAGTTCAACACGACCAATATAATATGCTTCAGAGAAAGCTTGCTTTTGCCTTGACTAGGATCTTAGGACATGTTAATGCTAGCTCTCTGACAGGATCTAACAATAACACTTCTGAGCAAAGCAGTTCCACTCTGCAGGATAGACTCTTATCATCTCAAATGTGTGATCAACCATGACTCCAGAATTTCAATGAGGAAATAGACTTTCATAGAGCTATGTGAGGGACTAGCCTTGGCTGTATGGTATGAAAATCTTCAGCTAAAGAGCCTGTGCTTGTGCAGAAATGGGTCATTCTCTTCAACTGCTTTGCAGCATTGGTGGTACTACAGTCAGCTGGAGCAGAAGGTTTGCAACATGACTCTCTAAGTGGTTTATTCATAGTCACTGACATTAGGCATATTCTTTGAACTACAGCTTGCTTTCATGAAATGAGGGCTCTCAAATTGTGTTGGAATTGCTGACAACAGAGGTATTTACAGTTTTCCCCTCTCAAATAAAAACCATGTCTCCAAGTATTTGGGATAGTTCTTACTGCTACTACAATAGTTGTCAGATGGAAAACTTTTTGAATACGAATACAGTAAATAGGATATGAATAATTTTGGCCTGAAGCACCCAGTGAAAGGATAAAGAGAAATAGAAATAGAAAATGGGACCCAGGGCAGTGGCTTTTGCTAGACTTAAAAAAAAAAACACAGAAAACCTATCAATATCGTTTTAAGCATGCAAGGAACATGAGGGCCCCTGTGTATGTATGCCTATGTCTCAGTAGCATGTTCAATGTTACTGGGTGGAAAAATGAAAACAGAACTCAAAATAGAGCTTAACCAGGGAAGCAATTTTTAAGCTATATTGTACATAACTTAGACCTGAAAGTACACAGACTGCCCTCAAAAGAACAGATTGCTATAATTTCGAAGGAGGGTAATTTAGGGACCTAAACTACTGACCGTTTTTTGTTTGGCATCTGATCATTTTAACTATAAACCTCTGTTTGTCTGTTTTTACTGAATGACATACCAGATAATTCCCCCTCTTTTTTTTTCTCTCTCTTTTATTGAATTGTTTTTATATATTCCTACAATGCTTTAATTTGGCATAAATATAGTTATTCAATTCTCCGTAGCTGGGCATCAACTGGATATAGTAATTCACTAAACTAATAGAATCTGGGGAAGTCAGAAGAATAGCATAGTCAGACCAATGACTTCTTAAATTAAAACATTTTCTTTTTAAATATAAAGCATAGAACAGAAAAGAAAAGAGGAAAAAATAACAACAAAAAAACTTCAAGAACTGAAAAGAAGGTCCACAAAAGCAGGATGACACTGTCTGCTAGGCTGCTATTTATTTTCTTTCCCCTAGTATGATTAGCCATATAGATGGAGAGTACAGGTAAGGTCTATTTTCTTCTCTTTTATGATTCTTCTTAAACCCTGTATTCGCCTACTGCTTCTCCAAAACCTGAATTTCCAGCAGCCTTTAGCAGGAACAAGCACAATGTAAAGGAACATGGTACATATAAATGTTTTGCATGGAGCCGCAACTTACAAACAACTTTGTTAGCAAACAACTTTCATGGGCGCCAGCTCATTGTCTCTCACCGCTCACATGTCTCTGGACCTTCGGTCCTGAATGATAATTGTATATAACTTACCTGAACCAATAACGTTGCACCCAAGCCAATGGAACAGCATCAGCAATGTTAAATTTGCCTGTGAGAGAGAAACTAGAGCTGATGGGAGTGGCTGATGGGTCAAACGTTCTCTGCTCTGCATGGGCAAAGTCTCTATGCCAGCAACCACAGTAGGACCTGTCGGGTGTGGGGTTCACAGGACCAGTGCCGCCACCTGCGGAGATGGGAGGTAGCGAGTTTTCCTAGCAAACCTCAGTGCTGTGGGTTGTCTGCTAGCGAATGTTGAGCTACTGAGCTGCAGCTGGAGACGCCTGCGGTCAGAGCCAGCTCCATGCCTGGATGTGGGTGTTGCTGCCAGGCTGATCTCCAGGGGAGCCGTGAGGGTGGTGTGCTGGTGTGTCTGGAGCTGAGGGCACCGGCACTCGGGCCCATCGGTCATGCCCAGCAGGAGGGGGAGCACCCAGGGCTCCCCATGCCGACAGCGAGGGGGCAGCTGAGGGTTTGGTGAGCACCAGCATAGCCATGGCTGTGTCCCGTCCGCGCTTCGTGGACTATGAGGCAGCAGCTGGAGTCGGCCTTCCCACTGGAAAGGCCACCAGGTTCAAAGCAGGAGGAGTACAGTTAAATCTGAGCTCCAGGGTGGATTAAACTTTGGGCAAATGTCTTCTAGCCAGTCTCCCCAGGCTGCTTGACAAATGGCTCCTCTCCCTCTGCTGAAGGTGCTGGTGGGAAAAGTCCTCTGAACTTGTCCTACAGGCCCTCAAGGAAGAAGTTTTGCTTTCATTGCTTGGTGAGGAGGAAAATACAGGGATTTAACCTATTGTCCTAATGATATGTATCCTAATGGTAGTGTTTTATACTAATGTTGATTTCTTCCAAAGTTTCTTCCACTCTTTAAACTTCACTGGGCACATCTAAGTTTCTGCCAAATGAGTGCATAGCTGTATGTGGTCAGATGCTAGGCTTTGTATGGTAAAATATTCCGCACATATATGCATACATACATACATACATATATACATATACATATATTTATATACACACACATATATACATACATTTTGGTTTTGGTCAAATGATTCATGAAAACTGTATTATCCACCAAAAGGGAGTTTTTGTGTTACCTGCATAGGTAAGATATTTACCTTCTCTTCAAAATTAACTGCTGGTACATTATCTGGTACAGCTTAAAGCTACCTAAGTACCTACCTCAGTACCGAGTTCATTAATAAACCTCTTTCTGCTTTCTTCCATACTCCCATCTTCCCATTTAACTTTTATTTTAATTAATTAGGGACATCACTGTTTATGGAAGAAAAAGATATAAACACAAATGAACTGGAAAAGAAGATGCAAAGATACATTGCTATTACACATTCAACATCGAGCATTTCCTTTCGCTCAGCTAAACACGTTATTTACAAATTTCTCTGAATTCAGATCTATGCAAGAAGATAAAAGGTAAGTTTATTCAGCAGAAGACAGAGAGCGGTGTAGAGACTAAATATAAGACCTCTAGTTATTTCATTAATAAAAAAGAAAACAAAGTAGAGCTTTGTTATTCTCCAAAGAGGTAAAAGAGTTATAAAACTATTTTTCCCCTTTTCCCTGCCAGTCAACTTATACATTAATTTAAAGGTATGTAAGTGGAAAGTGGGTGGGTAGGAAGACAATTGTACTGGGTTACTTGAAAAACAAATACCTTAAATGACCAATCTGAAGCAGTCTTATGAAGTAACATTTTCTTTTGGCAAAGGTTTAAACTCCCAAAAGAAAGTGTCTGAATTAGGCTGCTCTCCAGAAAAGTCTGCTTCTTTTTCTATGACAGAAAAATACTCTTCCTCTTTCATCTTTAAAGACCCCTATAAAACTAGACTTTAAACTAGAGTTGGTGTGAAGGCAATACCGTTGGACAGCACGATATCAGTTCCAACAGACTGGAAACATCTGCTGCAGTGTCCTTGTGCCTGATTCAAAGTTCATTACCAATGACAATACTTATATTAAAGTAAATAGTCATTTGGTTGAGGAAGCCAAAATGGAAAAAAAAAAGCCAATTATTTTAATATTGTAAAGAAAGCACACATGACATTTTTTGTTTGTTTGCTTGTTTTTAGTGGACTTAACTGGAAAATTTCTGGAATCATTAAAGGATGCTATTAACACCATAATATTATTGGCACTTTTGGTGTGGACAGATCTTTTGATGTTATGGCCAATCTGTTTGGGGAAATTAGTCCAAAGGTGCTCAACAGTTGTCCATTCTGTGTTTACAAAAATAAATGTTTTATGATATTGTCATGAGCAAGTAATTTTTAAAACACAGTATAAGGATGGAAAAATAAATTGCAAATACAGGAGCAGATAAAAGTAGTTTTGCATAATTCATAAAATAAAATTATACTTTACAGCCATTTTCTCAAATTCCTCAAACTCTCTATTTTTATATGCCTAAAAAGCAGATGTAATTATATATTAGTTACTGTGGCTGACATTTGCATCATTTGGGAATTATCATTATCATCAACTTTTCTTGTGACTGCTGTTGATTTCCCATAAATATAAGGTACACTCAATTTATACACATGTACAGTTATTATTACAAATATTTTTGTAAGTTTTAATTGCACTTGAGATGGGAAAGTACAAAATTACAAACCACAGTCCTACAAAATTAAGGTCAGAAGACAATATGATTGTTTGTTCACTACATAAAAATATTAATACTGATTTAAATGAGACAGTCGTTAAAAATACCTAACTGTGGTGTAATGTGTCCTTAAATGTAATCCTTCTGAATTTATACAATCATGGAGCTCATAGTGCTCTGGAATGACTTACTTGGAAAATTAAATAATAGTAAGATGAGATTGAACTTAATGCACTATTCCGAAAAAGAATGACTCATCATCCATTTGCTCCATGGGCAAACTGAGCTTTGCAATAGTTGAGGCTAACACAGAATAGCTCCTGACATAAGGCAAACCCCTTTTGTCTGGCACAAATGGGAAATAAACTCCGTTATTATGAGCAGATGTAACAATATTTGCTGAGCTTTTAACTTTTTCATTCTTACTACTAGTAGAGTTGGTCAGAAACCAAAAAACAAATCAAAATTTTTTTCCACAAATTTACTAAATGTTTTTTTGACTTTTAGCATTTAGAAGATACTGAGTCTCTTGTCTTTTGTCAGCTCCCTTGCTCCTGTTGTATATAACAAAAAGAACAACCTTCCCCATACACTTTTAAATGGATAGAAAGATAATACTTATTTAATTAAAAAAAATAATAAACACAGACTTCATACTTAAGTCGGGACTAAACTAGCAAAAATAATATCCAATAGGTAACTGGCATGCTATGATATGGTCAGTCTATTTAGGTGGATTGCCATGTATTAAACAATTTGTAGTTCTTTGGTAATTGTGCGTGTCAACGCACATATAGCACGTAGGTAGGTCAGCATCCTGAAACAAGCACACAGTGCAGCATGTTTGAATTCAGCTGGTTTCAGACATTGATAATAACTCATTGACTTAGAGTTTCTATTAGAATTGAATTATTATATTGGCATGATTGTTGGAAAGCAAAACTTGCTTAGTGAAACTTAGGGTAACATTTCTTTGTTGCTACTTTACTCCATGATTTTCTGCTAGAACTGCATCTTTGGAAATTATCATGAGCTGAGGTAAATATAAAAGCATGTGCCCATCACACCTCAGATTTATGAAGCTGTCAAACTGTTTTGGTTCAGGTCCACTTACCTTCTCCAACTACTGAGCTTAGTTCAGCAATATTTCTTCAGCAACATGTTGTAAAGCTCTCACAAACTGTAATGGACAAACATGAAATTCTCTGTAACCCTGAGGAAGTCAAATTTTGAAATAAGTTTGGCTTGTCCAAGATAATGCTCAGAATGGCCTAAGAATATTTTATGAGTGGAAATGCTCTTTCTTAGGAAACTAAGTCATGAAGTATTTTATTCTAAAAATATCTGTAGATTTGCTCACTACTCATTTAAAAACTCCATTCAGATATGCTTGAGTTTGTTGAAATAATTGTGAAATTGTTGAAATTGTGAAATGATTTGTAACATTTTTGTCATGGCTTGCAATTGTAAAATACTACCTTGATTTTCAAGAGAATTGCCTTTATTTTGTTGCATACCTTATCTTTTATCCTGCTAAGACCCTTAAGATCTTTAAGTGATCCTTCCAGAAAGTATTTTCCTTATAATCAAGCAAGACTGAAAATTATGTGATATATTATTATTTTTTTAAACAGATATATCTTTATGAATGGAATGAATACTAATTCACAGC
Source organism: Crypturellus undulatus (assembly GCA_013389825.1). NCBI lineage: Eukaryota > Metazoa > Chordata > Aves > Tinamiformes > Tinamidae > Crypturellus > Crypturellus undulatus. The sequence goes on from VWPW01015209.1 coordinate 87,518, forward strand.
CATCTGCTGAACAAAAGTACACACTGGCCAAAGAAGAAGTTAGAAGATATTAGCGAACTCTTTATGATCTTTTAATCTTGTGAAGTGTCTTGAAAAATCTTATGAGGGAGATTATTTTTTTTCCAGTCATTGCTAATTTGTATGAATTCCAAAGTTATATATCTGTTTTTAAGATTGCCAGATGGATACCAGCCACAGATGGCTCATTTGTCTGGAGTTTTCTTTGTGTGCTTCTATACTTCTGACAAGAAAATGGAAATAGGCTGAATTCCGTAAAGTTATATGTTGTAAATAACAGAGGTATAAATAGGTATGTTTTAAATCTTATGCTCCATTTCATTTTTCTCTACATTGCAATAGACCAGCTGAAGTCTTTACTAAAGCATAATCTTATTTTGTTGCTTGGGTATAGGTTTTAAACACCTAATCAATAAACTAAGCGAGCTAAGAAGGTTGTCTCCATTGAATCCTTCTTAATGGAACAAAGTTAGCAAAATTAAGTTGCTAAATAATCAATTGCAGATAAATATTCTCTGAACAAAAATTAAACTAAAACAAGACAAACTGGGGAAAAAGCTACAAATGCATTACAAATAATTTTTTGTGTGTTATTAGTTTTCTTGTATAAAAAGTTACCAGCCTCCCTCAGCTGATGCACTGTTGTTTCTGTTTGTTATATTTAGCTGGTGAAAGTTCACTTCCTAAATGAAGTAATAAAGGCAGCTTGTTACATCCATTGAGGTTTTCCCATATATAATTTTATCTTAATATTTTTAGTTTTTATTCTTTGTATGCTCTAAACAATTCTATTCTCACTTTAGTATATTTTCTCCAGGTGTTTGTAGATTTACTTGTATCTTAGATAAACTATATATCTTTTTTCTTCTCAAATAAATTCCATCCTTTTTATTTGGAATATAGTCTCTTTTTTATGTGACAGCATTAATTTTATCATGAATATCCCATACATTTTGAACAGTTATTGTTCTGATCCATCATCTGTTATACAATGGCAAACTCTTCAGGCCTCTTTATTGTCATTCATTTTCAAATCTGTTGGAATTCATCTGTGCTAATGTTGTTATGCACCAGATATTTAATTCTAATCTGTTACTGGCTTCATATTCAGTGAAAAGAAATCAGATCCTGCACAGGATGACTCATCTTGCCTGAAGATGATGACCTGCAGGTCAGATGAATAATCTGCTGGAAGAGTCTATTCATCCCAGTGATTGCAAGGCATAACTGTGGTGCCTGGAGTAGAGTTAGACATTTGATTTTATGTACCTAAAGTCAAATGAGAAGATTGCAAACTTCTGTATCTTATTGTGATGAAAAGCCAGATGATTAGCCCAGGATGAGTCCTACAAGTCTGGAAACTATAACTCAATTATTCTAAATCATGTGTCTTCTTTTTGTGCACGTTCATTGTACCTCATTTTTTATCATCTTTGTACCCTTTTTTTAAAAAAAAAATATTATTATCTGTTTAAGAATGATAATTACTTATTTACAAATATGTCCATGAGATTCTCTGATTTAACAATGCAGGTATAATAAGTTTGCTTTCCAGAACTTGTGGTTAATAGTATAATGGTACCCTGACATTATTTTGCTCCGTACCAAGATGATTCTTACCCATCTCTTTAAGCTCTCTGGAATTCCTTGGTACTCGCTGAATACACAGAAGAACTTGAGTTTTTTACAAAGAAACCGTTGTCTCTGCCTGGTCTGAGGAGCTTGAAATAATGAAGAGAAACAAGAACATTTGAGATGATACCTTTTTTATCTGAAGATATTTCATATGATTCATAGATTAAAGACTAATCTGTATGATTCATGTCTATTTAAGTCTATCAGTGTTTATTCAGTTGTATTAGTGGAGAGATCCTCAATTTATTGATATCAGGATGTTTCCACTGAGTTCAATCCTCTGTGGGTTGGATAAAATACTTGAGCCTTTTTCTGTGACAGTGACTATTCAGAAGGTGACCTACAGTGATTTGTGTATTTGCTGAAGCGCATGTCCTTTCTGGGCTGTTCGTTCAAACGTTCGCATTGTGGAATCACATTTTGCGCTGATATCTTGGGTGTATGCAGGTGTCCCACCACCGGACTGTAGAGCAGCGTGGCCCCAGGACTGGGATTCACCGATGAGGGAGCCATGGCCAGACAGGATCCAGGTGCAGGCATTATCCCAAGAAAAAATTAATCATATGAAAGAAAGGGAGGTGGGGACATTCCATCTTCCTTACGTATGTATTGATGTTTCCTTATTCCAATATTGTGAATAATAATTCCAATTTAAGAATGGGATATGGTTAACACAGCTGATGGGAGAAACTCCCTAGGCCTTCTGCTCTGACCCATAGTCAGTTCAGGAGCTCATGTAATATCTGCCCCTAGCTAAAATGGGTGAAACAGAAGAAATTTTAAAGCAGATGGACTTTCCCAAATTGAAAACTCTTAACTACTCTGATCTCTGGTGTATGAGGGACTAGGTATACTCACACACACATAGATAAATCTACTCATGTAACTTATCAACATGACTAATGTGCTGTTTCAAAAGGCTAACTGATTGCCACTGCATGCACACCGGCCGTTCATTCTACTGCATATTCTCAATGGACTCTATAATTTCAAAAATATGTTTTTGGAAAGTTTGGAGATTTTCCGCCAATACTATGCCTCCACTGCCTCTTGACTTCACTGCTACCTGATAGTACAGGGGAGATACATTCAGCTGGTAGTGAAAAAAACACATAATGATTGCTGCCTGTCTGTCTTCAAATAAGCTATAATCTTGTATGCTGTGATCTGCTTCATTATCAGACTTAGTAATAAAATATAGTACAGATAAACTTTAATTTGGCTTGTCACTTCAAACTAAAAAGTTGTAAAATGTGTCTTTGGTTTTAGTAGCTATGAAAAAAGATTCAATCTCCAACTAGCAATGAAGCCATGCTTTATGTCATTAGAGGTCTATATTTCCTGTCTGACAGATTTTAATGATTTTTTTTAATGAGGTCTAAGGTAAAATTTAGAAAAGCATCTCAATGGCTTTGCAGTCTAAGTGTCATTGAAAGTCAATTTATAAGTTTTGAAAATGGAACTGGCAGAAAACTTGTCTGTCTGCTTTGCTGAAAAAAAGATATGCACAAAAACCTGTTTTGTACTCCCTTGGCCAGAAAAATGTATTCCGGGGACGTAGCCCTTCCCACTGCTCAATAAATATGGAAGTGTTTGAACCAAGGCCCCCCCAAAGCTACGTAGGATGAGTGCAACTACACAAAGCGACACCGCTCTTATAGCACTCTTGAGGCAAAGCCCATCAAAATTCTTTATTTTCATATACTTGAGAACACAGCATGTCCTAAAGGCTGCCAGCCGTGTTTCAGTGTAAGGATGGCTTAGTTCAGCCACAGAGATGTCCTCCGAGGAGCTACTTCTGAGCAGTCGTTTCTGTTTGTGCAGTGAGGGGACCAGCCTGACCTGTTCCGAGGAGGACACGAGGACATCGGGAATCTCTCCCGTGAGACAGTCCTGAGTTGGGCAACAAGTGCTGTTTCTTGCTAAGCGGTGAGCCCCATCAGAGGAAAAAATTGGAGCAGGATAAATTATTAATAAAATACCATAGTTCTGTGCTTGTCTTTTTTTTTTTTTTTTTTCCCATGACGTATGTCTTCCCTACATCCCCACAACCGATTCACAATAAGAGCTGATTGCCGGTTAAACCAGCCGCTTCCGTCACCAGAGGCTCGTTAGCTGCTTCTGAAGCGTTTCAGGTGCCCTGCAACCAGACTGATCTCCCTTTCTCAGTGGCGAGCACACTCCTCATACGCTTTTCTTTTTTCCTGGAAATACCACAGATTGGCAGCACGGAGGTTAATATGCATTCTGTATGCATCACAGTAACCACATTTGCTTTTATTAAATAAATAAATAAATAAAATCTAAAAAAAAAAAAATTAAAAAAAAAGGTATATAAGAAGTAAAATAACGGAAAAAATTTTTTTGAAAAAAA